>ML822555.1:23170-84542 GCA_009831015.1 Picea engelmannii | reverse complement strand
CATATGTTTTCCAATACACTACCTCAACATAATGTATTTTCCATTTTCCTAAACATCTATGTACTAACTACAACAGATACCTGAAAGTGTAATATAGTTTCTTACTCCTTAGATATCTTCTTGTAGCCTCATATAATTTCCCTTTCCATTTTTCCACTAGTCTAGTGTCGCGGCCTCTCTAAGCCATGGGTTCCTTAGGTGTGAAACTATTTTTATTGGCTTCCCCAACTAATTCCTCAGTGTGTTCAATGGAATATTGGAAGGTTAGGGGCTTCAAAGCGTTAACCTATCCTTTCAGTGCTTTTGTTAGTCCTTTTATGAACAACATCAGTAAGCTTGATGTTGCCACATCCAAAACCATAACTGATAATCTTTGAAACTATTCAATAAATCCCTCGGCTGAACTTGTTTGTTTAAGATGTGTAAGCTCCTTGAAATGACAATCTGGGTCTCCCTTGTCAAACTTGTCAATGATCCTTTGATTGAATTCCTAGTAAGAGGTGATGCGTCCATGAACCAAGGTGTTATTCCATGAAAACACCATTCATGTGCCTTCCCAATCAGATACATAGTTTCATATTTTATATCTTCCCTTTACTCCATAGGGTTCAATTGGAGGTACACATCCATCTTTTGTACCCATGTCATAAACGGAAGGTGATCTATTCCATCAAAAGTGGGTGGCTCCATTTTCCCAACCTTTCATCCAAGTTCAGTCATACCTATGTAACGCTCCTTGGATCTTCTATTCATCTTCAAGTGGAAGTACTCTCCCATAGAGACCTCTCTCTAAATCCTATGCTCATAATATTATATTCCCTCTCTTCGTTTTCCCATTCTTCCCCCATATTTTCTAAATCCGAGACATTATCTTCCCTTCTTTGTGTGTTAAGGAAGGTATGCATGTATGACCTAGGGGTGGTTATGTTGACTGTATAATAACGAATCAGTCCTCCATCATTGGATCGATTCTCCTCCATTTGACCTCTGTGTATGGACTCTTCATGATTCCCATTGCCTCCACAAGATCCACTATCTTCATGGTTTCCACCATACAAGGGTGGATATTTTCCATGCCTCTGCTCCATAAAAAATGAGAAAGGATTTCCTGATGTTTAGTCATCTCCTCCAGCACTCTTATCATTCTATCTTGTCCCCTTTGAAATTTAGTAGGAGATAAGTGTAGCTCAAACTGTTCCAACGATAAATGGTTGTACATTTCGGGCAGAGTATGCTACGTGATTTCTTGATTTCCTTGAAGTACCTCTTTCATTGTTTGGGATACTTTATCTATGATAAGTTTAGTGTCTTCATACGTGGCATTTTCTATCTCATGTGTCTCTCCCATACTTCCTTCGTGTTCTTTCTCTTCTTGAATACCTATTACTGGTTGACCCCCACGAACTCCTATTTTACTCATCTTGTTATTTTGAACAAGATGGCAAAGGAAGTTCTCTTTGATACCACTGTAATGTTCCCAACCAAATTTTAGCGAGGAACTAGAGTTTCTATTTGATGTTTGATGTCTTTTTTGAACATTTCTATTACAAAAAGATGTGATGAAATATTTTGGTAATTTTATAGCATAGATGACATCACAACAAGTATGTAACTCAAGATAATGAAGGAAATACATACACAAATATAACAAGCTTCAGATATGACCTTTGTTTAGATAGAATAAGTGATCTTCATACATAGATCTACAGATCACGTACAATATAGAAGATATGGAGACCCTAGGTATTTGCCCACTGAAAATAGTTGATTATAAGATTAATTTATTTCCCTTGAATGGATTCCTTCAAATCCCTATTGGTACGGCCTTGGATGGTTGGATCTAGAGATGGTACAACCCTGAAGGATGAATATGGACTAGTACGGCCCTAACTGGCTCAGAATGTTCAATATTTTGGCCTCCTAGTAAATGGCCTCCAAACGCTACCGAAATACCCTCAAACTATAGATCAGGGGATATAGAGTAGGGATGATGCAAGTTTGAGTGAAAACCCCCAAGGTTTCCTTCAGATCTATGACTGTCTTCAATGATGGTTGCACCCTCCTTCATAAATTCATCCCAAGCCAAAAAAAATAATCTAAGAGAGATTCCCTTGGTGTTAATGCTGCAAAAGGGTGCTATGACCCTAGAAATGAACCTTCAATGGTGCAATACTGCAGATCTAGAATCCTCAAACCAAATCGAGCCTCTTCTCTTCCAAGGATGTTCCCTACCTTTGGAAACCCTTCAGATATCTACACCAAACTCCAAATATTTCTTGTTGAATACCCATGACTGGATTAGAATGTTGAGGGAGGGATCATTCACCTCGTTGGCTAATCTTGAACTAGGAACAAGAATCTTTCACCTCCTTGCTCGTTTCTAGGGTTTGTTTACTCAAAACCCTCAAAGAGTAAGTTGTCTATCTCAGGATTGTAGAATGAAAATGAAAAATCATAACAGAAAATACTTAAAGGTGCACCCTTCTCTTTCTTTTATACCTCATTTTTCTAATTTGTCATTGAGTTGATTTTTTCCCACTTGCTAAGGTTTTGAATTTAATTTTCCTTAGTCTTTTACCAAATTCAATTTAATAATATAACCTTAGATCTCTTTAGTGACAGTTACAAGGGAAAATCTCTCTATGGCCAAGTGTAAACCACAACAGACAGGTATGACTACAGAAATCAACTCAATTCCAACATACGCTATATAGACTAATGTGCAATATAAGAAATAGGCCTACCTCGATCCAATGTTTGATGATGTTCCAATGTTGAGCACTTTGACCCAAAGCTTTATACCTGCAAGAAGTTCTCAACAAACAAGCAGAGAAAGTACATAATGATGATATAAAAGGGGTTAGCACATCAGATAACATAATCCATTAATAAACATTACAAACATGCCCATGGATAATAATCATATATTTGTAAGATAGCAATAGGATGTGAAAGGATTATTTGTATTAATAATTGATCAACAAAAGTGACAACATTACAAACTTCCGTGTCGACACAGTTCAAAAACAAGAAACCAAGTTCCTTCCAACTGGGTCTCCACCACTTCAATCCTCCACCAAAGGCAAGCTCATAGGAAAGAGGCAATGAGGTCCTCTCAACAATAGGGAAAGATATTGGGGGCTAAACATTGTGTTCAGAGTTGAGGCACAAAGGGATGCAGACTCAATATGAAGTAATTTCTCCAGAGTAACTTTTATCTCAAAGTTGAATGCTTTCTCCTCTTTTCCATAGCTTGAAACTGTGCTCTTATAACCTTCAGAATGCAACTGAAGGGCCGAGTCAGAATGTTTCTAGTATATGGAAGGCCAAGGATCAGAGATATTCTGTCGTGACATGGAAACCTGACCTCATTTTGTATTTTCTGGCACAAATGCTGATATATGCGAGTTGTAGTGGAATAGCAAGCATATACACATCTTGTATAACTGATAGGGAGCGTATATGTGGAAAAATGTATATTTTTAGCTTTGGATTCATCAAAAAGGGATGATAAATCTACATAGGGAAATGTAAAAAGGCCCTTTGTTCAAGATAGAAATGGTGAGTCAAATCTTGCTATAACATATGCACCCTAATGTGTGAGATAAGAGGAGTATCTACGATGGCCGAAATACATTATAAATAACCCAGAAGTGGAGTGGTAGAGAACCAGCTGGACGAACTCAATTGCTCGTTACATTATGTACTGACTTTGCATACATGGTTGTCGAGAATAGAATTCAAATCCATATGGAAAATATACCAAACAAATGTTCATGGCCATGAGTAGGAAAATACAAATGCGGTTACATGCCAAAAACTATCATAGTCACGAACAAGGCCCAGTGAAACCAATCTCAAAATCAATCTAAAGATACCTCTATACTACGAAGTACAATTTGATCTCCCATGATCACTGATGTCAAATAGGTATTGGTCCAATGAACAAGAAGCAACAGCTCATGAAAGATGCGGCCACATAGTGATGTCTTCAAGTCTTCTACATTATCTACCAAATGTGTAAGTCTACAGCATGTGAATAAAGGAGTTGAGGTTGAACACGATGAGACATCATTTGATTACTGTTCATTGACGTATATTGTTAACAAACGCTAGACAACCTACCAATAATGAAAGTAGGTATCAAGGCACTGAGTACATTCCTACAAGCGTGAAAAAAGAGTCAATGTTGGACACTTGAGAAATCCATTGACCAAGAGACATTGATGTATTCCCATCTGTCAATGGCAAGAGAGCCTTCCAATAATGACTACAAGCCTCAAGGTACTCATAAAAATCTAGGTCCCATATCCAGAATAAATGAGCTGAAGTCGATGGAAAGAGACCCGCTGAAAGGAGAGCATTGAGGCATCTCTCATCAGTCAACATGAGGAACAAAGAAGGAGCTTTATGATTTGGCGGAGATCGGATGAAGAACATGTTCACGAACCAACGACCCTGTGCGTCTTTCGTGTGTGCCAAATGAAAGCAATACATGAAAAGGACTCTCTGAATAACAGCCAATGATGAAAAACTACTGACAAAGGCGAGGAAACCACCAATAAGGCTAATGGCATCCAAGACACTGCACGAATCTCAAAATGTGAATAGATGTTGTGCCATCAAACACAAGGGAAACCACCCAGTCAATGACCAATGATGAAATGTCGATTGTTGGGTTCAAGGTGACCTACCAATGATGAAAGTAGGGACAGGGTACATGATAATACCAAAGTCTCATGTGATTCTGAGACAAACTGAGGGTAGGGACGACATGCAAAGTCAATATTTCTGAGGAATGGCAGACACAGGTTGATAGACTTCCTTTGAACAAGAGGATGCGACAGATGGTGGACTCCGACAGCATGGACTCAATGATGTGACAATTAGATGTAGGAGGCATCAATAACATTCTCTATAAGGACTAGAAGAGTAACCAGTCGATAGAGAAAGCTCTATAGCGAGATCAGATTCCTAAGGCCATGCTAAACCCAAAATTATGATGACACAAGGACTCAATAACTTTGTGCTATGTTCAAAGGTGACATGATTGCTTCCAATTACAATATAGTACTCCCATCCCGCCCATATTTTTTTTGTTTTTTCATAACAAATGAATGCTATGATACAGACAAGGTGATGAGTGTTGCAAGTAAGAAAAACTAGTACCAGCAGTGGAACGTACCTATTCTTAATGCAAGGAAATGCATGCAGGAGATGGACACTCGAGGTGATTTTCCATCCAAGGTATAGGGTGTCAAATTGAAAAGGATATAAAAAAGGCTCTGCTTGGTTGAGGATGCAAACTGCTTAGGAAACGGTTTATAAGGCAAAGCGAGAATCGGCTAAAGGCTCAATACTACAAGAGAGGGCATGAGATGCAATCACAAATTAACGCCAAAAATGTCCTTTTTTATCTATTTTAGTCTACTTGGTGTGAAAAAGGGATGAACTTGTGCCAAATAGACATCTTTTCAAATCCAATTTACGAGTTTGAAAAAGACAAGTTCACTCGACAATCTTTTCAATTTTTGGTAGCAAGTCGGAAAAGAGCTTAACTAAGACTCATGAACTTTCAAATCCAACTTTAACGAGCGTGAAAGGGACAAATCACTCAATGATATTTTAAGCTTTTGGACAAGTCAGAAAAGAGCTTAACCGAGACTCATTTTTTGGGAGTCTGTGGGTAATAAGGCCGCATGTGCATGAATGAGAAATGAAGCTCATCATACCATCATGTATTGAATTATAATGGACTCCTGGTCCTAAGGAAAAACTCAACATGGGCACGAAATGATAAAGAGGTTCTAACTAGGGTTCCCATCTTTGGTAAGTCTCTACGATTTATTAACGACACTATTAATAGCAGATGGGGGGGGGGGGGTTATGCATCACAATAAATGGGTTCGTACCTAATGTGTAAAAAGAAGTATCCGAAGGATAACATAAAAATCCATGATGGAGTAGATACCTATCCTATATGCTATGTTATGAATATACCTTCCTGAGGAGACAAATGACCAACTATGACATTGAAATCCTCAATAAAATTGAGTCAAAACTGCAAAAACCAGCTTAAAATCATTCTTGAATTAGTTCGTTAGGTGAAACAATAGGGTAAAACTATATCAAGTGGGTAAAAATATCTTATAAATTGTAATAAAATAAAAAATTACAGTATCATTTTCATTTTTACCCAAATAGTGCAATTTGGACAAAAATACCTCCAGGATTCAAACGATGATTGCGGGAGCGATAGGCAACGAAATCACGAATCGTCTAGATCAGGTAAATATTCATCCCATCCTATTCAAATTAAATGGTTTACATATTTGGATTAGGTTCTATTTTGTTAGTTGTTTAGGGCGCAATTCAGAGTTTTCGGTATACGCAGGTTTCTCTGAATAGGTCACATATACGACTAGATATATTCCCCTGTGTGAACAACAGGGGGCATATATCAGGCCCTACCCATGAAATAAACCATGTATACATACGCAAATGGAAAAAAAGAAGGGTTTCTAACTCAAAAATGATTTGTTTTTTGCAGGATGGTGTTGGAATGGAGAGAGAGAGATAATGAGGAGGTAGATGTAGCAGCGAATCAATATCCAATGGCTCAAGTGGCTCTAAAAAGATGTGGTTTGTACAAGTTTTGGGTTCTCAAAGGAATGAGGGCCTAAGTGAAGTTGTTGGAGATGTTGGTGGGCTATTGGGATCCTGATAGAGAGAGTTTTATCCTTGATGGAAAACCATTAAGGATCGAAGTAGAGGACATCTACTTCTTGACTAGAGTTTCATGCTAAGGAGAGGTTTCGGACCTCATGTCACACGGGGCAGGGAGTGGGATGAAGGTTGAGGAGTATATCGAGGCCCACTGTGTTGCAGGGACTCCCATGGTGGGAAGTCAAATCCCCATCCAATCTATAGGTAACCTCATCTTGAATATTATTGTTCTTGTGCTTACCAGGATCATAGGATCGACCTTGATGCATCAAGCGTCGAGACTTATGTTTTACACACTGGAGTGTGCGAGGTCCACTATATATGATTGGTGTACCTCACTACCGACCCTTATGAAAGTTTAGTTGACAGGGTGCAAGCAGGGGGGTAAGAAAAACTTTAGGTTTCCCTCTATCCTTTGCAGCTTCTTTTTCGAGTGGGTCCTAGGTCTGTGACCTAGAGTGGAGATCCTTCCTAGGGGACCATGTGATCCAACTATGGTGCAATGGATCGAAGTCATGAAATGGTAGGGGGGAGGTAGGGTGTCGACACCCTACAATGATGATTTTTTCTTCTGGTGGAAAAGACAAATCATTGCTCTAGACAAATATCCATATGTGGGATTGATTTCAAAGGAGACCCGGATATGCCACTTCCACCAGGGGCCACTTATGGTGCCATAGGTAAAAAGTTTTTATATATTTCATTTTTTTGTATTTTTGTATTTAGGGAAACAAAAATATTTTTGGATGGTGTTTGAATATTAACTAGATACTTGTGATTGTAGATGTGGGTTCACAATGGCCAGAGGGATTCTTATGACATAGATGGAGGCACCAGGAGATGAGGCAGTGGGAGGAGAAGTGGAGAGAGTCCTACATAACCTGTAGGGCAACTTGTCTTGTCTGACATAGAGGATTCCTATGGTTCTGATAGAGTATCTACCTGAAGCCATGCAACGACAGGTTGTTGGTGTACCTAGAGCATGGGTATGACTCTTCTGACATCTCACAAACACTATGGTTTGCTATCATGATACGCATACAGTGCCACAGGCATAGATGTCATCGGATATGTATATCGGCTATATATTTATTTTGAGGATTTTAGACCTAATTTTGTAATATAAACACCATATATGTTGGAAATATATAAAGAGGGATTTTCAGCTTTACTCATATCTTACAATGTGTACATTGATTTAATGGTTTTCTTTACTTTATTAATGTGACAAATGCCAATCTAAAACATAATTAATGTAGGCATTAGATGCATGATTAGAACTTCTAGGGATGTGAAAATATGTAATAAAATCAAATTGTCGTTCTAAAATATGTACCCATAGGAATTGACGAAGTAATGTAGGATCACACACACGGTAATGACTATTCAACTGACATACTACTAACTGAGAATCCAGGCGAACCTTTAGAGAGTGAATACCATGTGAGATGGCATCGCGTAAAAGTTCTATGATGGCACTATATTCGGCCACATTGTTCATGGATGGCCCTAGGCATATGCCACCTGAAGACACCAACAGACCCTTGGACAAGTAAATCCAAGCGGCATATGCCAAGTTCCTTGTATGATTATTGGCTCCATCTACGAATCCTATATAGCCCAAAGACTTCGTTGACATCTTCCAACCAAAATGGAAAATTCGATAAGTAAGCCAAAAACAAAAAGATAAAGGTGAAAAAGATGTATATACACAAAATTTACATTAATATACAAAGGATTTCTCCCAAGCCTAGGGCTCAAGCATAATACCTTTTCAAGTAGAGCCCATTTTTGGGCTCAGCTAGTTTATTCCCTTCATAATCTTCCAACTCATAGGCTCATTTTTCTAGAAAACGTCGCATGATATAAGGACCATGCCACATGGGTTTAAACTTGCCTGCCCCTAGAAGTTTTTTGGCTTGGTCATACAAGAGGACCAACTCACCCTCAGCACACAACCAAGGATAGATAGACTTTTCGTACTGAAACTTGACATATTTCTTTTTTTCGTCGATAGTTGTAAAGGCATCTCGACATTGCTTGTCAAGACTCTCTAGGTGCATGAGACATCACTCTAAATATGAAGTGTCAGGTAGGAGCTCGACTGCCAAATTGAGAGAAGGGATTTCACATTCAACAAGAAGTATCGACTCCACACAATTTACTAACTGAAAAGGGGAAAAAATGATGGCAGTCTTGACCAAGGTTCAATAAGCCCAAAGCACGGGATATAGCATGATGTGCCAATCGAAATTACTCATGCTGACAGTTTTTTGCAAAATGGTCTTAAGAGACTTGTTAACAAACTCTACTTGCCCATTTGCTTGGGGATAATAAGGAGATGAGTGACCATGTCTAAACCCCATCTTGGATGCTAGTTCTACCATCATTTCATTATGAATGTGACTACCATGACCAGTGACAATCTCACTCGGGATACTGAATCGGGCGATAACTTGGTTGAACACGAAGAAGGTTGCAATCTTCCCATTGGATTTTACAGTAGGCATGGCTTCAGCCCACTTGGTAAAGTAGTCAACAGCCACAATAATGTGTTGATTCCCCCCAGCCAAAGTTGGGTTGCAATGGATGAAATCTATCCCCCACTTGGTGAAGGGACTGATGGTAATGACTCAATGAAGGGGGGTTGGGTGCGAGCGCATTTTTTGAGTAAACACCTAGAAGGGGTGACACTTATTAATCACTTCAATGCAATATTTAAATATGGAGGACCAAAAGTAATCAGCTCACAAGATGTTTTGGGATGTCGCAAGCCCAGATAGATGACCACCACAAGCCCCTTTGTGGCAATCATTTAGGACTAACTTGGCTTCCTCGTGAGTTAAGAAGTGACATAATATACTATATATTCCTCAACGATACAAAGTGTCACCAACAATGGTATACTTTTTGGCTTGGTATCTAATACGTCGTCGATCATCTAGCAAGAGATGCTGAGTGAACTTCAAGGTTTGAAGATATAAAACAATGTCTCCATACCAAGGGTCGGACGATGAAAAAAGGAAAATGTGTTCATCTGCAAACGAATCAAAATGGATAACATACTCATCTAATCATGGAAAATCATATATTAACTCTGCAAAAACTAGTGATTTTTTGGACTTGGCCAAAGAAAAGTTGAGATCAAATTCTTGTAAGATGACAATCCATTTATTATATTTCCTGCCCATGATACACCTAGTAAGGACGTATTGAAACAGATTGACATCGACAACCACAATAGTTTTGCAAAGTATTATATAGTGTTGTAAACGTTGGACTATGTGAACGACAACCAAAGATAGCTTTTCAACGTGAGAGTAATTACGCTCAGGACCGACTAAATTTTGACTAAGATAGTAGATGATGTGCTCATGGAGCTCATCATCCTCCTGAACTAGAACCATACCAATCGTCTCTTCAGACACGACAATATACAACAAGTAATCTCTACTGTAATCAGGAGATTTCAGCAGAGGGGTCAATACTAAGGATTTCTTTAAAGCGTCGAAAGACTCTTGGGCTCACACATCCCAGATAAAAGTAGTGTATTTCTTCAATAGGTGCATGAAACCCTTAGTGATATTGGCATAATTCACTATAAAACGACGCAAAAAATTAGCTTTCCATTGCAAACCTTGAAGTTGTGTAATCGTGTGCGGGAGAGGCAATTGAAGTATTGCCTCAACCTTAAGAGGATCTACCATGATCCCGATCTCAAAAACTAGGAATCCTAAGATATGGTCAGACTTAAAGTAAAAGATGCATTTGTGAGGGTTTAACCAGATTCTATAGTAACGACATCTTTCAAAAACTAGCCGAAGGTGTGTCACATGATCCACTCTCTTGCAAGAGTGAGCAGTAGGATCATCGAGGTAAGCTTCGACTATGTTCTTGAGATCGTGAAAAGCGAAAGTCATGGTGCGTTGGAAGGTTGCTCCGACGTTTTTCAGGCCGAAAGGCATTTTCCGGTATGCAAAAGTACCCCAAGAACATATAAATGTCATCTTGTGTTGGTCCTCCGGTTTGATCTAGATTTGGTTGTATCCTCAAAATCCATCCATAAAGGAAAATATTTTTCTTACCCCACACTCATCGAGAATCTGATCAATGAACGACATGGGGAAGTTATCTTTAGGAAAAGCCTTGTTCAGGTCACAAAATTCCATACACACATGGATGGTTCCTTGCTTTTTATTCATAGGAATGATCTTGGATACCCATTCGGTTAAGGGAACTGGGTAAATTTATCCATCATTAAGTAGCTTATGTACCTCTTCCTTAATAGAAGGGGCCTTCCTAGGATTAACAACTCTAAGACATTTTTGAATAGGTTTATCATCCAAATAATTCCTAATCTCATGTTCGACAATATGAGGGTCGATTCCTGGCATCTCTTCATATGACCAAGAAAACACATCTCGAAATTCTTTGAAAAGGTTGGTGTAGATCAAAATCTCTTATGGCGAACAATCTGCACCTATATTTATGTTCTCAATATTGTCATGGGTACGAGAGATATCGATCGGGACGATAGAATAAATACTCACCATATTTCGTTCAGCATAAATGTTGTGCGTATCAAGTGGAACTACGGCGTGACCGACTATCTCACTCAAGGTAGATCGAAAATCATCTTGCTCGATTCTTTCAAGACATGGGAGAAAATAAGATTGATGATGCATGTCATCCCAAGGTCTCTTGAAACCATTCATGGCTTCAAGGATGGCTTCATTTGAAGGCAAAGTCTTATCTAATAAATCATGTGAACAAGATAACGAGGTGGCCCATATAGGCCTAAGAACAAGATCCTTCTCATTCGTCTGCGAGGTAACATGATCGGGATTGATGGAGGATTCAAGAATGGATTGATACATAATATCCATTGTTGATAGTGGCATACCCATGCCATCATGCAACTTTCCTTCACCTCATGAAGTCGAAGAAGGTAGGGTCCATGGATCACTAAAATAGGAAGTGCAGAAAGGTATGCACCTTTCGGTTGAAGAAGGCCTACTAGACATGGTGTAAATGTGATGAATCGGTGCAAAGAAGTCAAGAGTACCCATGAGGGAAGAATACATTATGAAACCAATATTCTCAGTTGTTGACTGAGAATTTTCGATCACAGGGATCGACGATCCAACAAATGCGTTAGGACTAGAGTACGCAAAGGATAACTGGTCGATCGTCATGATCTCCCCCTGATGAGGAAAACAAAGTATACAGAAAATGAATGATATGAAAACAACCATAGCATAGGTCCAATTGTGACCTAGTAACAAGTTATAATCGAGAGGTGCATCAACTACCACTACTTCCACCTCTATTGTCTTCCCACCTAGCTAGATTGGAAAGGAGGGGACAATACCATCAGGGAGGAAGGAATGACTGTCAAATGTAGTCACCATGTTTCACAACTCGGAAAGGGTCGGAGAACCGATAGCTTTCCAATAGACCAAGGACATCATGCAAGTGGCAACACCTTCATGAACGACCGCTCGTTTGATATTATACCTGGAATAATTCATGTGGATTTTAAAAGCCACATGGTAGGGTAAGCGAGGCTTCATGCCTATGACATCAAACTTGATAGCTTTTGAGCCACAAAGTTCTAGAGCTCCTAAGGAAAATATTAAGGCATTCCTCTATGATGAACATGTTTGGAGTACCTCCAAATCCGACATCGCACAAGGGGTTTGGCCCAGATCCTCAACAATAAAGTAGTTATGGGCGGCTCTAGAACTAGGGTTGTGGGTAGAGCACTTGAGTACTCCTTTCAGAACACGAGGCGGTGGCTCTGGTTTCTCGATCTGTAAGTTTGTCTCCAGGGGTGGAAGAGGAGCTTCTAGGATGGTAATATCTTTTGAAGAGCTATAATATCTAGAGAAAGTGGCTATATCAGTTTTTGCATTGACCATATTGATACAAACATGGTCTCCATCTTGCGGTGGAGGGTTTTGACTTCCACCAGGCGCATTTATGGCATTCAAAGAAATCGAGGCTAAATTTTGGTTTTGTGGGAATGGGTTCGTCAGCAAGGCGGGCGATAGATTTAAAACCCTCATAGCCTCTGCAAGTTTGGGGCATAATAGTGTAAAGTGGTCATCGGTACAAATTTTACACGGAAACTTCACCTTATGTTTCTCTTTATTTCCCTCTCCAGCATTATCATTTTGTTTCTCATTATTATCTTTGTCCTTGGGTTTATTATTATTCTTCCCACCCTTACGATTATTTTTACCTTTACTTTTATTCCCATCTATTTTCTAGTCACCATTTGGGTTCTTCGACGATTGCATGGAATGTACATCTGCCAATTGGGTGGGTTTGGAGGATCCATACGAGGTTGACCCTCCAGCAGAATTTGTTGCTAAGTATGTGGACTTTACATTGGTGGACCCTACAATGCCATCGGCATGAGGTCGGGGAGTCTATCTAGGATCGTGATTTGTCCGTGGTGTGTCTGGAAGAAGGTGGTATAACATCCCAGATTGAGCATATATCAAATCAAGTTGTTGCGCTCTAAAGATATCTTCTTCCTCGCTGAAGACCCCGGAAGTAGCAACGTCCTTTGAAATAGGACTGTGTAAATACTTTAGGAACCATTCTAGAAGAAAGGACGAGGGTATAGGATTCTTAACAAACCACATTCGCCTATGCCATTCCTGGATATGGTCTCAGATGTGAATGTCAATACCCTAGCGTAAAGTCGACAAAAGTTCAAGGCCAACATCGTAATGAATGGGAAGTTGAAAGTGGTTGAGAAAGGCTAGCACCAACTAATGAAAAGATCCATATGTTCCCCTAGGTAGCTCAATGTACCATTGCAATGCGGATCCAATGAGACTGCGCTGAAACAATTGTAATCTAATAGAATCATGATTTAGAGAATTCAATGAACACCAAAGGTGAAAAGTAGTGACGTGGTCACTAGGGTTCTCGCCATTCTTACCCTCAAACTTTGGAATTTCTAATAGAAGTTTGGTAGGGATAGGGGGCCATGTGGGATCATGACTCATCAGGTCATTCATTAGTTTAGACAAATATGGAAAATTAAGCGTGGCCAGAAAGGGAATACAGGGTTGCGACACCTGGCCCCATCCTCCCACAAAAGATTGTGTGTTAGGAACTACATTCCATCCAGGATTCTGGTAAGGACCAAAACCTTGTATGGGATTAAAATACCCTCCTCCACGATGATTCATAAAATATGGATTGGGCATCATTCTAGCAGGAATCTTCTGATAAGGATTATGAAAGTTTCCCCTAGTTGGATTAGATCCAAGCTGAGGGTTGTTAAAATTTCCCCCAACTAGATTAGATCTAGGTTGGGGAGTGCCCAAAGTGTAAGACTGACCTCTTCCAGGTGGGAACCCAGAGGATTGAAGAGGATTCGTCATGCCAAAAGTATTGGTCTGAATCAGCACCGAGGGGATATGGATATAGGGTGGAACTTGTCCTTGAGTTGAGTTGTTCCATCTAGTCGTAGAAGGATTAGACCTAGGGTTAATAATAGGGACACTTCCCACATTCGGATTCACTTGGGGTATATGAGAACCACCAAACAAGAAATGAGTGTAAGGAGGTGTAGTTCCCCCAAGTCCAAAGCTAGCGTTAGGGCCAACAACAGGGATGGAAATCGAAAACTGCAAAGTGAAGTTGGGCATACCATAAGAAAATGGACTAGAATCCATAGGGATGGTATGAACATTGTAACTCGACAAGTGACCAAAACCTGCAAAAGGGTTTGATGCAAGATAAGAAGCATTAACTATAGGTCGAGCCATAGTACTGATATAAGCCTCCGGTACTGCAACTGTAGTGGTTGCAAGTGTCGAAGGGGTTCCATTAACTATAGTAGGATTGGGAGTTGAAGAAATCCTAGTGTTCTGAAGACTAGACTCAGTATTCATCCTTGTGGAACCACAAATCTGAAAAGTGAATGTGTGTGTACCACTCCTGATAACTCTATGCCTTTTAGAAGGAAAGAACTCGAAAACCAGTGGTAATTTTAATAATGGACGGGACCTACGAGGAAGTTGGTCCAACTCCACAATGACTTATGACTCTCCAATGAATAAAAATATATCCTAAGGCCAACTAGTAATCAAAGAGCATACCAAAAAGTCAAACAACCAATATGCATGCAAACGGGATAAATTGGCTGAGTGGTCTCCCTCGCTAAAGAAGGTATGTCTCATCCAAGAGGGACCTGAGACTCGTCGCTAAAGTTTGGAGGTAATAAAATCAATTATAAGGGTCCTCGTGTGCTTAACAAGCAGTCGGTCAGATCCCCCCGGAGAGGTAATCCTCCATAAAGTCTGTGTGATGTCTGACCCCTATCTGACTCAAGATACAAGAAGAATAAGAACTGCAAGTAACCTATGAGATACCTAAGTCAAGAAACTAATAAAACACTGTATAACCGATGCACAAGAAAGAAGTCGTAAGTCCGGATCACCATATGGGTAGGGTAGAAAAGCCCCAAACCTTCAAAGCACCACCTCTCACAGAGGTATGGGTACTAGCAAGATCCCCAAATATGAATAAACCCACAGAAATATCTGTGACGCTAGGTGAGTATCTAAGGGTTATCCCTTCAACTAACTTTGCGCGACCTCATGATTAACTCCAGTGTGAGCGGAGCCTCATGATATTACCAATTATATAATGGAATTATCAACTCCCTGTCTGAGACACATATGTTGATTTAATTGCCTTGGAGGAGTTTACTCACAATATCTTATTCCAAGGCACTAAATCCTAGGCTAGTTTGTGCACCCTAAAAAACAAAATCATGACTAATCAATTTTAGTTAAAGCGTAAATTTTATTGGTTGTGGTTACTAAAAAAGGTATGGAAGTGAAACTCATGGTGTTATGACTCTGCAAGAAAATAAATACGCATATAATGCAAAGTCTATCTTTAACTTTTCAATGAATGATATGCTAATAAGAACAGTGCAATCTTCAATTTCAACTCTACAATTCAAAAGTAAAAATGCGATCTTTCACTAAATGTGCTAACCTAATGATAATGATTCCAAGATGGAAATGCCAACCAATGAAAAATGTCTATTTTTTTTGTATTTTCAATATACTAAAAATAAAATGCATGGACTGATGAACAACCTGATATATAAATTCTACTATGTATAAAAGCAATAACTCGAGCAGAATACCAAGCAGCCAAGCAAACAACACAGATAACAAGGACAAATAAAAAATGGAAAACAAAGAGAAAGACTTTGCCCAAAAATTCAACTCCAAACAGGTTTCCTATCATCCCAAATAATCTCAACAGGCACTATAGAGACCTAAGAAGGGTCAACAATCTTCAAATCCCACCCAACAGTCACTAAACCAAGCAAACAAGCAAGGGGAAGTGGTATATGCGACTGTTCAGGAGAACAAAGCGTATATACGCTTCTTTTGTCGTGACATGGAAACCCAACCTCATTTTGTATTTTCTGGCAAAAAATCTGATATGCACAAGTTGTAGTGGAGCAGCAAGCATATACGCATCTTGTATAACTGATAAGGAGCGTATATGCGGAAAAATGTATATTTTTAGCTCTGGATTCATCAAAAAGAGATGATAAGTCTGCATAGGGAAATGGAGAAAGACCCTCTGTGCAAGATAGGAATGGTGAGGAAAATCTTGCTATAACAGTGACAAAACCACATTTCATTCCCCTTACTTGTCTTGGACTATAGTCTAGAGGGGTTGCTAGACTACCAAGTCCATGATCTCTTGTGTAAATAAGAAGAGGATATTACAACCACTCATCTATATAGTGAATATCCCACTAACCTACTAACTCATTAATCATTAACCCCTAACCCATTCACCAACTAATCTTTAATACACTAACCCACCAACCCTTAAATGAAATCTCATTATCACTTAACCCACTACATAGAGAGCTAACTTTAAACATACATTTGGACTCAACAATGTCCAAACTTCACTACATTGATCTTTAAAAAAAAAACCATTTTGAATGAAATGTAGAGTTAAATATGTGTGTTAGATATTCAAAGTTTTTGACAATTTAAGTCACCCAAAATTTTATATTGAAACAATTATTTTTTAAGGTTCATAAAAATAGTGTAAATTTATCTTATGTTGTCAATTTCCACTAGCTCAACTGATTAAAGTGTGGGTTTCATTTGCTAAGCAACTTTCAATACCTCAAAGTGTTTTTAGTGGACACCACAAGTAAGTAATATTAAGATTGTACCTCAAAACTTAATTATAAACCATATTAATATTATGATACTACCTCAAAACTTAATTATAAACCATATTTTTCTTCCTAATGATAAAAAAGATTAAATAATATATTTTGAGATTGCATTCTTATTCTTCATAGGATCTCTCTGGAAAACAAACAGAGAGATTGTGATATAAATTTGTGTGAAAAAGGTAAATCCAGCCACGGGGAAATGTTAAAACTCAGCAAATATGTTGTGAAGTTAAACAAACAGAGAAATTGTGATATCAATTTGTGTGAAAAGGTAAATCCAGCAGCGGGGAAATGTTAAAACTCAGCAAATATGTTGTGAAGTTAAATTTACAGTGCACATCATGATTGATTTAGCTGACAAATACAATCTGTCAGTGGAGGAGAAAATTTGGGAGGCACCATGAAGACATTTAGTCGGTGTCCGCTCCAAAGTAGTTGTAAAGCCGCTCTCACGTCACTGATGAAAGAATTTGTGGACATTTTCCATTCTTAATCCGTGCCATTGCCGACAAGTTCTGATTTCTGTTTTAGTGTATGGCTGTATCGTCCAGAAATTTCATCATATGACATTGAACTCAATCAACTGATAGAAACTCCAATTAGCTGGAAGACGCTCACTTGCAAGCCGAAATGTTTGAATTCACCCACTATTGACCATCGCATTTAGAGCACCGAAGGGGATTTCATTTCGACCTAAACTATTCCATACAGTGAATTGAAGTATTACATATACGTTACGTCTGTTTACCATTTCCTCACATTGAGTTGCAAGGCTATAGAGCCTGCGTATAATTATTAGATAATGGAGGCCTCGCCAGAGTCTGAACCAGAAGAGAGAGAGCACCGCCTCTAATCTTAAACCTGCAATGATCCATCTTACATATTTGCAGTGGAGAAGAGGAGGTGCTCTCTCTCTTCACGTTCAGGTGTTTCAGGCAGATCGCTTACTCAACTTCTTTCATTAATTTCTCTACCTGGTAAGCCTCCATCATGTTACAWTTGTATATTATGCCCTTTTTTTTCACATTTAGCGTTTTGTTGGTTGCCTAACTCGGTCGCTTATTTGGAAGTTAGAGCACACAAGCTGAACGAGGCCGAAGATTTTTGCACACGCCACACTGTGCCTATGTTTGATAATTGCCGGAAGTGTAGGATTTTCATAGGATTTTAAATGAACGAAATGATTGACAATTGGATGTAATTTGAAAATCCATTTTCGCGCTTCATGATTATAATAAAAGCCTATTGATCGGTCGTATTTCTTCTCCTTTTTTTTTGATGTGCCATTCCAGAGCAGAACGTTAACGCTGACGGTGAGACGCAAATGGGATGGAGGGGATATCACTGCAGATTTCAGGACTACTCGTCGTCTGTGTGATTAATTAACGAGTTTTGTGTGAGCGCTATTCTCACAAGAACCATTCATCTTGTGTTTCTACTCGTCGTCTGTGTGAATTGTGCGAATATGGTTCTCGCACGACCCATTAATACTTCGGATAAGGGTTTATATGCACTAGCACAGCCACTCAAAATCGTGAAAACCGTGGTTGATGAACACAAAGTTTAATCATTTAAATGTGGTAATCATATAGTGTTACAGTAATTTCTTAATATGATTAAGTAAATGTTAAAAGGTAAACAGGTTAACTGATGCATTCAAAAATACAAGGAAGTTATGAAGAGGAAATCACATTTATTGATTTGGGAGGAGTACTAAGAATATGCCAGCATATTCAATTGTTAGCCATCGGATTAGAATTTTAGATTAAAAGGTGATTAATTATGCTCATTGTCAATAAGTGTATGACTTTCGGCTTAAAAATAAACTAAATGATTGAAAATTGAATATAATTTGAAATTCCATTTTCGCACTTCATGATTATAATAAAAGCCTATTGATCGGTCGTATATCTTCTCTTTTTTTTTGACGTGCCATTCCAGAGCAGAACGTTAACGCTGACCGTGAGACGCAAATGGGATGGAGGGGATATCACTGCAGATTTCAGGACTACTCGTCGTCTGTGTGATTAATTAACGAGTTTTGTGTGAGCGTTATTCTCACAAGAACCATTCATCTTGTGTTTCTACTCGTCGTCCGTGTGAATTGTGCGAGTATGATTCTCACACAAACCATTAATACGCCGGATAAGGGTTTATATGCACTAGCACAGTTAATTGAAACCTTGGCATGAACGCTTAAAGATGTGGATAAAAAATGAAATGTACAGTCAGAAAATGAAACGCACAATCAGAAAATGAGTGTTTACAGCCAGCCTACTAAATTCAAAGTTTAATCATTTAAATGTGGCAATATATAGTATTATAGTAATTTTTTAATATGAATAAATAAATGTTAAAAAGTAAAGAGGTTAACTGCAGCTTTTCCATGAGATGGATGTAAATGTTTAAAATCTTATTATTATTTATTATTAGATGGTGAAGAAGTTATAAAAAATAATTATTAAACGAATTTTACGAGTTGATAGTAGGAGATGTTTGCGCAGTCGCTTCGGTGAAGGAATCCAACTTCAATGGACTACATTTCCATGTAAATAACTAAACTCAATTTCTTATTATTTGTGGTGTGTAGCTGAAAAAGTTATAAACTAAGTTTCTTATTATTTGTGGTGAGTTGCTGAAAAAATATAAAAACATTACCTTATATTTTTCACCATCTCAATATCCTTTTCTAAATTATTTCACCATTATTTCAAATTCATGCATAATTTTACATCAGGATGAAAGTTTAAAAATATTAAAAGTTAATTTTCAATGTATTATTAATTACTTGGATTTATTTTAGTCAATATTCTTTTCTAAATTATTTCAAATTAATACATAATTTTACATCTAATAATAATAAATATATGATGAAAGTTAAAAAATATTAAAAGTTTTTTTTTTTTTTTATGTAGTATTAATTATTTGTATTTATTTTAATACTAGTATAAATTTATTTCAATTTTGAAATTTTATAAGTTATTTATTTTAATTTTGGATTTATCACATAATAAATAATGAAAAAAGAATTTTATAAAAAATTATGGGAATGTTTACACAGTATTTGATATTTCTCATTATAATTAATTTGCAAATTAAAATGAAATTAAGTTTATATTATTTTTCTAATATAAGAAATAGAAATATTATTATTGGGTGGTTTGGACATCATGTGTAATTCTTTCAATGCAATTATGAGGAAGGTGTATAATTTCTTCAATGCTAGATATGAAGTTAACACTTGTTATTTAAAAAAATATTGGAAATACACACACATATATCTAAATAATCACCTTTTAATTCTAGATTTATCATATATATAAAGTAATTCTAGAAATTTGATGCTTTTGAAATCATGATAAATAGGGAATTAAAATGATGTAAGAAAAATTTAATAAATATGTAACTAAATATAAAATAAACAATTTAATAGGAAATATAAGAAATGTAATAGCAACCCTCATATCATAGATTTCTTCCATGATTAGATTACACTAGTAATATTAAAAGCTATTTAAAAATAACTATAAAGTTGTCACTTTTATTACTGATCTATTAAATAGTGTATTAAAAAAATCATACATTTCCAAATCTAAAAATACACAATCTTAAATAATTTAAACCAACACAAATATTTATTTAGAGTTGAATTTCATTCCTGTAAGAAATTTATTCACTAAAACTACTATAGAAGAAATATATATTTACCTTTCTAAATGTATACAATTTAACATATTTGAAATCCATCAAAAAATATTTAAGTATGTACATGAATGTAACATAGTAAAAAAGTGAAATATTTAAATAATCCTATCCATATAATTAAAAATAAAAATATGATAAGGCATGAGGTTCTTGAGATGTGTGTAAGGGAAAAAGAAGAATTCAAATTATTTAATGAGAACCTTATAAATAAACAATAAAATCTATAAATATAAGAGATCATAAAAAAATTTAGCTTTATTCATATGGTTAAAGGCTACAAAGGGACATTTAAATTAAATAAAAGAAATAATAAATTAAGTGTGAGTAGTTTAAAAATTAGAAGAAAGGGTCATTTAAATTAATTAAAAGAAATAATAAATTAAGTATAAGTAGTTTAAAAGTTAAAAGAAAGTATAAATAATGTTAAGGATCTAAATCTTTTTACTTATGTAGAATAATATATTTTTTATGTAATTGGATGCTCTGAGTCGTGGGTATAGGGTTTTGCAGTTGCTTTGAGCCACGTGGTTTCAACCGTTGCTTCGTTGGGGCTCATGTCTCGCAAGGAGGGAGGGCCGACGGATGCCTCCTACAACCAAGCCACAACGAACGAAAATGTTGCACAGGGTATGAGACGGCCAACCTTCGAGCCACCGCCAGATCTGTGTTCGAAATTACTAGAGGAGGGAACATTCAAGGACCCAGAGATAGACATTGATCCAGAGAAAAAGGCCATCCCTTCAACCGCGTCAGCTCCATGGATGCGAGGTAAATGTATTCCACAAGCGCCACAAGCCCCAAAATATGTTATCAACTCACCACGCATAGAAGAGCAAAAACAGTACATGAGAAATTATCCCCTGGTTGGAAAATTTCTAGGGCTCTAGCCTTCCGAGCGTGATCTAATCAAATGGATACAATATTGGTGGAAGTAAAAATGTCACTACGAGCTACAACTGGGATCCAAGGGGTTTTTCACAATCATCTTCCATAACATTGAGGATCGCAACCTCATTTTCGATGGGGGGGGCGTATTTTTTCAACTCGGAGGGTCTCTTTTTACTATTCTGGACAGAAAAGTTCATCCCTGAGAAGGAGGAATTTTCTCATGCAGCTGTATGGATCCGATTATACTCTCTCCCATAGGAATTCTGGCTAGAGGAGGTCCTCGCCGACATAGGCAACACCATTGGCATCTATGTCAAATCTTCTAAAGCAACCAAGCAGAGGCGCTATACCTCCTATGCGCGAATCTGTGTATACCTGAACATCGCCAAGTCGCTCCCAGGATCCATCATATTGGAATATCAAGATGAAGACTGGACCCAAACCATCGACTACAAACACATTCCGTTCCGATGCCGGAAATGCCACAAACATGGTCATCTTTTTAGGGAATGCCCCCTCAACACTATTCAGAGTGAAGGGAACCCTGAAAGAGGCAAAGACAAGGACAGATTCACTCAACCAACAAGGAAAAGAAGATAAGGAGGGAGGAAGCAGCCAGCCCAAGTAAGTAAAGATCCATCTTCTAGCAATAGATATGCAATTTTACAAGACCAACCAGAAAACCCTGTAACCCAAACACAACCCACTGAACCACTTCTGGATAATGGCTCCCAAGCTGCCAGACATGGGGAGGTACGACCCCCATAGGGTAAGGAGCCAGATTCTACCCCCCTAAACGTGGCTCAGGATCCACCAGACTCTCTGGAGACAGAGGATGGGGACGCAGAAATGGAGATGGACGAGAAAGACCTAGTTGGGGTAGATTTGGAGCACCTCGATCACACCTATAGGTAGAAAACACTTTACACCATACCCAGGGATCAACTACGAAAGGTCCACAAGGTCTTCCTAAATTCCTCAGCAAGGTCCTCTGCAAGGGCTAGCCAAGGGCTGGGAATACAAAGTAGTCAGTCAAAAAGCCCAGGTAAATCTCAAAAAGACGAAAAGAAAAGAGGGAGGAAATCCACTAACAAGCTTATATAAGAAATAGGCCACTTCATGGTAAACTCAGGGCAAATCCACCTGATCTCGGACAGCTTCCCACCTCTCCCCACCCCCCCGTCATCATGAAGATCATCTCATGGAACATTAGAGGCCTTAATGGATGTAGCAAGCACAAATTGCTATGGGATCTGATTATGGCAGAAAAACCTGATATAATACTTCTGCAGGAAACAAAATGCACCTCAGAAGATGTCAATAGACTACTTCCATATTGCTGGAAGCAAGGGTAAGCAGTCTCAATAGTAGCCACAGGTACAACTGGAGGACTGGCTATACTCTTGAACACAAACTCAGTCCTACTAGAAAACTCTATTGCCACCAGATGGTCCATTACAGTAGACTACAGGCTCATTGGCTCAAACAAGCCGGGCCACTTGACTAATGTCTATGGCCCGGCTAGCCTAAGGGAAAAGCAGGCCTTCCTCAGGAATCTGAACTACTTATCCAATTTAATCTAGCACAATAGATGGATTATTGGAGGAGAATTCAACATCATTCACAGCTTGGAAGAAAAAAAAGGTGGGTCAAGACGGTTGGATCGAGAAACTAATGACTTCAACTGTCTCATAGACAACCTTCACCTCATTGACTTAGAGACCATCAATGGCATTCATACCTGGACAAATAGAAGAACCAGAACACACCAAATTTCTTGCAAACTCGACCGTTTTCTCATCTCAGACTCCCTCATGCTGGAAGACATAGCCTTGGAAGCTACCATCCTGAATGTCCCTGGCTCGGATCACTGGCCTATTCAGTTATGGATAGATGTGCCATCCATGCCAGGAAAGAAGCCCTTCAGGTTTGTGCAGTTCTAGCTCGACCACCCCAATTTCTAGACAAAAATACAGGACTGGTGGAGGGAGGCAGAGGTTTCTCAAGGCTAAAAAATGTACAAATTTCAGCAGAAGTTAAAAAACCTCAAACAATATCTCAAGATCTAGAATAAGCAAACCTTTGGCAACATCTTTGATTCCCAGAAGTAGCTTTCAGAATGAATGGCCGAGATTCAAGACCAAATCAGAACACAAGGGTTAACAAAAGAGCTAAAATCCCAGGAAGAAATAGTAAATCAATAGCTAGAAGTAAGGAAAAGACAAGAAGAGATTCTTTGGAAACTGAAATTGCGCATCCAATGGCTCAAGGAGGGGGAACACAATACCAAATTATTTCATAGAACTGTCATCCACAGAAGGCACTCCAATAAGATCACGCATCTCATCTCTGCTGCAGGGGAGACCATTCATTCTCACGAAGACATGGAGTCGACCCTGATTGAATACTATAAAGATCTCCTCACGGAGCCTCTCCTGGATAGACATGAGGCCATTACCAAAGTCACGCAACATGTTCCCTCCCTCATTACCCAGGAGCAAAACTCAGCCCTGCTCTGGCCCATTACAATCAAGGAAGTGGATTAGGTGCTTTAGGATACCCCCAAAAGCAAGGCTCCTGGACCTGACGGCTCCACCAGCGATTTCTACCACCATTGTTGGCCCATGATCAGGGTAGAGGTTTGGGAAATCCTGGAAGATTCCAGATCCATTGGGAAAGTCCTCCAGGCTCTTAATGCGACGTTCCTCACCTTAATACCCAAAGAGGGGCAGGCACATCACCCCAAGCAGTTCAGACCCATAGATTTTTGTAATGTCATCTACAAACTCCTAACAAAAGTGATTGCTAGGATACTCAAGCCCATTTTGCCGACAATCATATCCCCAGAGCAATCAGGCTATGTTGAAGGCAGACAAATCATGGACAGCATCATCCTAGTACATGAAGTGATCCATTCTCTGTAAAAAACAAAAACACCAGGTATGCTCCTCAAATTAGATCTTTCTAAAGCCTTTGATAAGATAAGATGGGAATATATGCGGGCAATGCTCCTAGATTTTGGTTTTGATCAGAGTTGGGTAACTTGGATTTTGAATCGAACTTCCTCGGCCTTCTTCTCCATTCTTATTAACAGGGTTCCCTCTCGACCCTTCTCTCCCTCGAGAGGAATTAGACAGGGAGATCCCCTATCCCCCTTCCTCTTCATCATTATGGCCGAAGGTCTTGGTCGCTCCATCCATGCAACTGTAGAAAGCAACCTTATGACAGGCTTACCTTTGCATGGCATTTCCCCTCCTATCTCACACAGTCAATTTGTGGACGAAACACTTTTAATGGGCACCCCGACTGTCCATGAAGCCAACTGTCTTCTTGCAATTCTCCAAACCTTCTCAGATGCCTCGGGGCTAGACTGCAACAAGGATAAATCTCAATTTTTTTTCTTCAATACGCCACCTCCGATTCATCTACATATCGCTGAAATCCTAGGTTTCAGCAGAAGCTCCCTTCCATCCAAATACCTTGGCATCCCCTTGATTGACAATTCCCTCTAGAATTCCTCGTGGGAACATCTTTTATCCTCTTTTACCAAGAAGCTCTCTTCCTGGACCTACTGAGTTCTAAATCTTCCCAGTCATCTCATTCTTCTTCGATCTATCCTTCAATCCCTTCCTATCTACACCTTCTCTGCGCTGGCTGCCCCAAGACTTGTTCTTACAACCATTAAAAATTTACAGCAAAACTTCTTCTGGCAAGGCCTCAATTCAGGAAATAAAATAGCGCTAGTTAGATGGGACAAATTATGTTGGCCCAAAGACCAAGGTGGCTTGGGATTACGAGACCCCCTCATGATGAACAAGGTGCTAAGCACCAAAATCTGGTGGCGGTGGCTCAAGCACCCCAAGGACCTCTCGGCCAGACATTGGAGAAAGAAATATTCGCCGAATGTGGTGGAAAAGAACCTAATTCGATGGAATGGGGATAGACACGGCTCCTTAATATGGACAGCAGCCAGGCAGAACAAATAACTAGTTACTCAAAATTCCTTTTGGGAAATCAGGAATGGGGAATCAACTCTCTACTGGAACGATTCCTGGCAACAATGGTCGGTTTTAGACAACGAAGACTGGTCAAGAGACATATGTACTCTAGCTACTCAAGTGGGCTTGACAAGAGTAGCTGACTATTGGCAGGACAATCCCCTAGAAGACACTTGGCGAAGCTGGCACCCGGTCAGGGAATGCATTAATCTGGAAGTGCATGTGGACTTAGCACCCTGGAAAGAGGAAATGGCCAAATGCAAGATTCCCAAAATCACAGGAGAGGATATCCTTCGCTGGGGATACTTTTCAAGGGGTACCTACAGTACGCAGGAGGCTTATTAGATCATAACTCAGGCAAAACCCCTCCCTACGAAGAAAGTCTGGTGCAAAATTTGGAGTCTTAAACACTGGACAAAAATCACCCTCTTTCTCTGGCTTGTCTCCCACTCAAGCATACTAACTTGGGATAACCTCTTGAAAAGGGGCTTTGTTGGGCCCTCCATATGCATACTTTGTGGAGAGGCTGACGAAACTATGAACCATATCCTCAACTCTTGTCCTTACACAGCTCAAATCTGGGATCAATTGGCACTCATCATGCGCACTTCGGATCGCCTCATAGATAGTATCATTGATACCATCTTGGAATGGAGGGACTAGGATTTCCATTCCCCCCTCCTCAATTGCATTTGGAAATTACTTCTAGGATTCATCCTATGGAAAAACTGGAAAGAAAGGAACAGAAGGCTCTTCCACAATACTTCTCTTCCTTGGCAACATTGCTGGCATCAATGCCGGTGCAATATCTTGGAAACTCTCAACCTTCAGCAGTGGACCGATGAAAATGTGCACAACACTCCTTCTGAACTCTCAATACCCCAGCATTGATAGCCTCTACCCTCTCATCATCCTCTACCCCCCTCTTCTCCTTCAACCCCTCTAAGCATCCCCTCCTTTTGGTCTCCCCTCCGTGAAGATTTCATTAAACTCAATTTTGATGGTGCTTCTAAAGGAAATCTAGGCATAACAGGATATGGAGTAGTCTTCCGCAACCATCAAGGGCACATCATACTCATAAATGCAGGCAACCTTGGCCATTCCACGAACAATGCTGCGAAACTCTAGGGGCTCATCCGAGGATTGCAATTAGCCATCGAAGACAATTTCACCAAGTTAATAGTTGAGGGGGACTCTTAGATCATCATTGACTTGCTCCGCAGAATTCTAAATGGAGCAAACCCGGACAAAATGTCACCTAGATGGAGACTCTTGCATGGGTTGCGAATGGTCACAGACCTAATGAAATCAAATCAGGCAGTCGTAACTGCTCATTTCAGGAGGAAGGTGAATCAAGTCGTAGACGAGCTAGCAAATTTGGGAACTACTTGGATTGGTCCAGAACTTCTCTGCATTTCGGCTCTAGATCCTAATCACCCCATTCTCCAGTAATGCACTCGCAAAGCTGGAACAGTGGACACACCCCCGGATGGGGTGCTATTGTAGTACACCTGGCACGACGTGGAGGTGAGGCATGGCCAGCGAGGCACAGAGCCATGTGATGGGCTCGGGCTATCGCCTGCCACCCCAAATCAACATTAAATGGCCATTACCATGGCGCAGGCGATAATTAATCTGCTCCTTCCTCCCCTCAAGCTTCATATCATGGCCGCGATCTGTATGCTCATCGTCTGTCTCTGTGCAGGTTTCATTTGGCTCTCCCCTTTGCAGCCTTTGTCAAAACTCACTGGGATTGGCATGCACACCACTGCCCTGGTTCGGCTTCAGGCCTCTGTCCATTCCCTGGTTCACCCAGTGCCCTTTTCTGGTCACTCGACAAGAATTATGTCGCACCCTTGAGGGTTCCCACGTAGAGGCTCCCCATGGAAACCTCGTCATCCCTCTATTTCACCCCCTGCATCGCCTTCCCCCTGATCCTCTCCTTCTATTCACCCTGAGCCAATTCCTCCTTCGCCACTCGCGATCGTTGTCTTAAATTTTGATAGCCTCACTATCGTCCCTAAGCTGTCGTCTTCTTCCTCTCGCCTTCCTCCTAATCCCCCAGTGTTCGGGCCTCCTCCTCCACCACATCCGAACTCTGCTGGGAAAACTGGGGGAGAACCTCCTTCGTGCAAGAATCAGCCACTGAATTCTTTCTTTGACACTCAGCTACGAGACAACCTAGTCTTTGAACTCCACGAGGGGGTGGAGGGTCTTCAATTTCGTCTGCTGGCCATGGATGAGAAGGTATCAATCCTTCTCCAGCTCCACACCTCTCTTCAAGAATCTCTCCCCACAGACCTCGCAGGTGCGGCTTCAGCGGAGGAACCCCGTGGTGCAACCAACGAGGGGAACGCCCACGCGCAGCGTTCGGTTGGGAACGAGCATAACCAAGTCATGCACAAGGATATGGCAAAGGATATGGTCACAACACATTGTGTGTTGTAGGATACCTCAGCAGTTGTCGATAGGTCCGGGGGAAGCGTGGATGCGGGGAAGCAGTGGGACGATGGACTGACATATGTCGAGGAGGAGCCATGGTCTAAGGCTGTCCACGTCACCTGGCCAGGTCATCTGCCAAATGTATGAGGTCATGAGGGAACTTCTAGTTTCTCTAGTGTTTCTACCTTTTAGTTGTTGTCCAGTTAGTCTCAAACAATATATTTAGACTATTCTACCACTTTTGTTTGACTTCTATGCTGGCTGGACTAGTTTCCCCTCTGTTGGGGCAGTCCAGTAACTACAACACGAATATTCTCTATACTCTGTATCTCCTTTTGGTCTAGGAAGGCCCTTTATATATAATACAACTAACTTACAAAAAAAAAAAAAAAAATTATGTAATAAAGGTCAATATTTATAAGGCCTAGTAATAAGGAAGAATAAGTCAAATGTAAGAAGACCTAACAAAATCTTAGGCTTATAGAAGATCTTCCTCTAGATTGTTCTTTTGGTAGATAGATTTAGTATAAATAAGAGTTTAAGGGCATGTGAAGTCTTGCCTTGAGAATCATTGTAATAAATCATTGTTGTGAAAGAGGTTTCCCCCTCGAAGAGGCAAGTGAACATTGTTTCCTATCAATAAAGATATTATTTTGGTGTTGTGGTTTCATTTACTATGTTGTTCCATTGTTATTCTCTGCAATATTTTTGTTTTTCTTCTATTATAATAGATATGGTACCTTACAAATAATGCAAACACAAACAACTCAAATGCTGAAAGAAATGATAAATAATGCAATGCACATATCTCAAAGGATGAAATATGCAACTAGTTTAGAAAAAAATACTAGATTTCTTTCAAACTAGCTGTTCTTTTCTAGAAGAGCATACTAAGTGAGAGGGAACCCATGTTCCTTATCAATTCCTCCTAGTGTAATTGGAAATTTTATTTTATTTTTTCCTAATTTAGGAGTGGATTTCAAGTGATGAACAAATCTAGAAGAAATTGATTGTCAACCATGCTAAGTGGTAATCTACAAGAAGATGTGGACTTGGAGGGATTTTGATGCCACTAGTAGAGATTGAGTGTCCATTATGGTGATGATCTATCCATTGGACACTACATGTCGTAGTCAATTTTGGAATGATTATGATTCCAGGGTCATGGTGGTGTGCTCGAAGATGGATGTTCCATATAAAAAGTCTGAACAGTGAAATTCAACGAGGAGATCAACTTTAGTGTAGAAATGAACTGAAAATATGAAGGAAGTTAAACAATTGAGATTCCAATGATAGACAACATGTGTAGACTAAATAAATGATGGATTTTTTGGAATTCTATAGAAGTTGGTGGCATGTGATTTGTAGAATGTAATGGGTGAGTTGGATCCTTCAAAAGTAGAGGGAATAAGTATAGGAACTCTACATTGCCCCTGGAGCTAGATAGAAACATTGAAATACATAATTGTTATTATAGAGGTATTTCTTTCAAGTTTTTCAAGTCATGATGTTTCATCACATAAATTATTATTTTTGTAGTTTGAGGTTGTGAATTTATGCATCAAAACCCATACAAGTTTCCCAAAGTGTTGATTCAAGGGCTCGTCCAATTGCAACATGAAATAGCTAGTCTAGGCTACAACATGTTTAAAAAAAATCTCTTTTATCATGACAAGTAGTAGTGAGTGATACTAGTTAATAGGCGCACGTAACCTTTTTTCTTATAGTCCATATGTCATTATGGATGCAACTGTGAATATTTTCATAGGTGATTGAAAAAAATCAATGTCTACATGTGCATCGATGTGTTGCAGTGTTACTGGTGATGTGAATAAATGTCGAAGGAGGACACATAGCAAGATAATCTGCATATCAGGCATTGTACTAAATTCAATGAATAGAAATGTTTTATGGAATGGACATGGGAAGTTTTGTAGAGTTTTCATAATATTTGCATTCATTTGGGTCATGTCTAGTTTTCACGGGCATTGTTGTGATGTGGTCTCTACAAAGAGAAGTGGTGTAGTGTTACCTATAGACTTGTGGTTGGGAATGAATAGAACTTCTATAGTATGAAGAGATGCATCCCGAAGCTAATGAGAAATTTTTTTGTTAGTAAACTGTAGGGTGCAAAAGTGTATTGGGGAGCTACTATTTCTCATGAATCCTACAAGATATGACAAGATGGTTGTGCAAAGAAAGATCTGTTAGAGTGGCTAGAGATAATACTGGGGTATTGTTTTTAGAGAACTAGGGAAATGAGGGCATGAAAAGTAGAGAGGGAAAGAGAATACAAGGTGATTTGAGGCATGGGGATAATAGAGGAGATAAGGGTCCTCATTAATAGGTGTCATGTAAATAAAAATAAGGATGGGGTAAGATAGGTTAGTAAGGCTAGGGTTTTCGAATGAACATATTAGAGTGAGGTTATTGTAGGGTAGAAAGATTAGATAACTACATGGTATAGAAGAGAGATAAGAAAAGATGATGGGATTGTTGGATGCAAGGTGCAATGTAGAGAGAAAGGCATTTGGTGCAAGATGAAGTTTTGAGTCACAACATTAAGTGAAAGAGGTATTGTAGTAGACGTGTGTTCATAGGTTTTTCTATTTGTATATATTTGATGGTTATTATGGAAAGAATCACATAAAATATCTCTTTCTTGTTGATACAATATTCTTAAGAGTAAATAAAAATAATCAAGGGGAGAGATCTCAAATTCAATAGTCTGTAGCAAAGGCCCTATTGAAAATTCAACTACACGATGGTTATTAATCAAAGGATGAGGGTCATCCTATTGTACCCAACCCAGATGATAAGGAAACGCGTGGGGGTGGTTGGAAATTAAATACGAGCTACAAATTTATGGGAAATGATATTTGTTTTACTACCATTGTCAAGGATTATGATGGAAATTTGGTCTTGTATTTGGAAATTATGATCAAATGGCAGACCTGGAGAGGGGGAATAAAGTTCATTAGACATTAATAATAGTGATGGATTTCATGAAGTATTTTTTGAAAGAGATATTATTTTTTTTTGGAGAGAGGGTTCATAAGATTGGTGTGCCTTAGGATAATCAAGGTTTGCTCATCTCTGTATAAGGTTTTGGATGCAACTTGTCACTATACGAATATCCACTCTACAACAATATGGTTTGAAGTCTTATGATAGTGGAACTAGTGTGGGGGATGAGAGGAGGTGGTGTCTATATTATTTTTGTTAGCAAGGTGTGTTGCATGAGGATTACAAGGATTCAAAGAAGGGATAAGGTTATGGTTTGGGTTAGGGTTAGGTAACTAGCATTATGGACATGTGATTCATTACTCTTGAGATTTAATCTCCCTAGAATGTTTCTTAATCTAAGAAATTATTGAAACTATTTCTAGATTGTGAACATGTGGGCATGTGTGGGTCCTTAAAATTATTTGAAATTCCTAAGCGATTTACGATAAAAAATTGAAACTATCCTAATATTGTGCACATGTGGGCATGTATGGGACCTTATAAATATTTGAGATTATGTTTCAAAAAAAAGCTAAAAGGTATTGGCCTCTTTTGAATATTTTTTATTTTAAAGGGAGGTGAAGGTTTCTTCAAGCAATCTATTTTTATAATTTCCAACGTCACTTGGGTGTGAGGAAAGAGCATACTCCAAGAATATCCAAATATCCTTTTAGTCAGAAATTATTGTGATGTTTTGTAAAAGTAAATCTCTTAATCTAATTCAAATGCTAAACTTTTACTCATCCATGTGGCAACCAAGAAAATCAAAAGATATTATGGTTGTTTTCAATCCCCCTAGAAGTCTATGTGCAACTAAGTATCTATGAAAAAATGAATCTCAGTGCTGCTTTTTAAGGAATTTACAAAGTGCATAAAAGAAATATAAGCTATTAGAAAACATTCAGCCTCAAAATCCCTTACAATGCAGTGAAAAATATCTTTTGCATGGCATTATGTGTAGACAAGTACAGAAAGTGCACACATTGTGTGAAATAACATAGAGGTATGCGCACACTTCTGCGTCGATAGTGAAACTATTTTTCCCGAACCCGCATGCACGTAGGAAAATGGCGGGCCAAAAATTTGAAATGGAATCCTCCAATAGAGTGCTAAATTGCAGTGTCTGAAGGGTAGGTTGGGTTGGTTTTTGACCTTGCAAACACTAGAAAGTGAGAATAGATGGTATATGAGTCCAAAGGGGGAGTAACTTGATCCCCAATCCCTAGTGGAATCCCCAAACTATTAGGTTTCTTTTTTCACTTGGGTGATAAAAAAAAGGAGCCCTGATTGGTTAGTTAGACTAGCTAAACAATACAAAATAATTGTTAGCGGGTTAGTGAACCAACAAGTCAAGTAGAATATATAAAATCAGAAAGAGAATGATTAACAAAGAAAATTAAACTAAACAATTATCAACAAAGGATGTATGAAATTGAACACAAAGAGTTGTTACCAAATAGACAATGGTCTTTTTAAATTGAGATCACAAAGAGGAGAAATGTGGGATTTATGAATCTCTTATTCCTCCTAAGGGATGGCTCTTGAATCCCTCAAAGTAGAGATTCTACTCTCCTATTATAAATTGATAATTATGAAGAACTCTATGGAAAATCCTTCCAAGAGGTCGAAATATTTCCCTATGCTATACTTTCCCAATTTATTCTTAAGAGAACAAATGGATTCTCCAAGAGTATTTGGACAACACAACAATACTATGAACTTCTTCTATTTGTGTATACAATGGCTCTCTATTTATAAAATCATAACAAGGTATTTGATAAATTGATCCAAGTGTCAATGAGAGGACCCTTTGAGGTACATCCCATTTTTTCATTCATCCCAAGGCACGATTTTGGGTTTCTCTCAGGGTGTTTTGTTGAATTACAACACCCTAGAAGTGGTTGAATCCCGACCAGATTCATTAATGAATTGTTTCTTGATATGCACGATTTTCTTCATGCACAATCATGAAGATTGTGCATTGTGCACATTTGGATATGTTTTGTCCTGCACAGATTTGTGAATGTTGGATTTGTTGGAAGTGCGCACAACTTTATGGGTTTTATGCATAGTTTTGGTCATCTTGCTAGAGTTGATTTTGTAAATGTTGGGAGTATGTTGTATATGTGTTGGTTGTTTCTTCATCTATTGTTTGTATTGCTATGAAATTTATTTTGGAGATAACACCCGATATCTAAAAATTTAGGAGGTTCAAAACAATCTTATAGTCTGAGAGGCTATTCTCCATGCCCTCAAACAAAATTTGGTCATGGATCATAATCTCATGAAGAAAAAATAAGATCAAGGTTATTCTGAATGTGAAATTGCTGAAGGGGATGAGGTGTTTATTCTACTGCAACCTTATCAATAGACTTCACTCAAAATTGAACACTGTCAGAAAATTTATACAAATTGTTATGGTCCTTATACAATTCTCAAGTGAGTGGGATCGGTGGTCTACCGATTATCTCTTCCCAGTCATTCTAAGATCCATCCTATTTTTCATGTCTCATGCTTAAATAAGGTGGTTGGAACAAAGTGTCAAACTCAAACTAGTCACTGTGAGTTGGATGAAGAAGGTTCCATTTGGTTGCATCCCCAAATAGTCTTTGATCAACATGAGCATTGTCTGCATTAGCGCACCATTAAGGAAGCGTTAGTATTGTGTAAAGATACAACTCCATAAGATTCCACATGGGATTCAATCACCATTATGCAACAATTTACTCATATGAATCCTTGAGGAAAAAGTTGTTCTTAAAGGGGGAGGGAATGTTAGGGACCTAACCTCCTTAACCCCTCATGTAGGTAGATTAATATATTTTCCATCTAATAAAGTATGGAATTTATTAATAAGGCCGATATAATAAATGAGAATAAGTCAATGTAACAATACCTAATACAATGTTTCTCTTCTAGAAATATCTTCCTCTAGAATGTACTTTAGAAGCTATAGCTAGTATAAATAAGAGTAGGAGGAATGACAAGTCATTGTCTTGAGAATTATTATAATAGTGTTTTTCCCTGCTAGATTTTTTTCCCTTGAGGAGGCAAGTGAACATTGTTTCCTCTCAATAAAGGTATTATTTTGGTTTTAAGGTTCCATATAATTTGTTGTTCCGCTGTTATTCTCTGTAATATTTCAATTTCATATTTTTTTTCTATTGTTAATCATTGGAATATTTATCTTTTCTTCTATTATAATAGATCTTGTACCTAACATTTTTAATTCTAGAGCCAACCATGAGGTGCGTGGGTAATGGAGGATATTAACCAGCAATTTTATGGAATTCTTGGAGCAAGTTTTAATACATGGACAATGTAGAATATCAACTAGCAATTTTGTGGAATTCTCAAAGAAAGTTTTAGTTTGTGGGAAATATAGTCAACCACTAAACAACTCATGGTATTCCCAAGAGAAAGGTTTAGTGCATGGGAAATACTGAAAGTGACCAAAAAATTGAATATACTTGAATATCATTGAATATTTATTTTTGTGAAAGGTATTCTGGGCAGGTATTATTGATAGAGAAAAATTGCAACAGAAAAAGTGCAGCAGGAAAAGTGTTGAAGAAAAATTGTGGTAGGAAAAGTGTGGCAGAAAAAGTGTGACAGAAAAACTGTGGTAGAAAAACTGCGACAGAAAAATCGCGGCAGAAAAATCGCAGCAAAAAAAGTGCAACAGACAAATCATAGTATAAAAAGTGCAGCAGAAAAAGTGCGCCAAAAAAACTGTGGCAAAAAAAGTGCGGCAGAAAATCGCGGCAGAAAAAGTGCGGAAGAAAAATCTTGGCAACAACATGTTTGGGATCTATTTATGAGAGATATGGCACATCTTGTTTGAAGTATGTTTTGTGATCTAGGGTTTATCTCTTGAGATGGTATTGGATGTTCAGTATTTCTACATATATCCGATTTGTTGAGGGATATAGTTGGTATTTTGTTGTTGGTATTTGGCATATGGGTATTGGTCTTTCAATTGTGATGTGTTGCTGAAGTTGTTGGTTTAGCTTGAGGCTACATAACAATGAGTTTGTGTCACATGCTTTTATGTAAGGGTTTATGGTATTTGGTTTATGGATAGAGTGATGATTTTTATGTAAGGGTTTATGGTATTTGGTTTATCTATTTGGTATATGGTTGAGGTACATGTTGGGTACATGGTTGAGACAAGTAGTTTATGAGTTGGCACATACATGAGGTGTATAGTTGATGATGTTAGTACATATTGATGAGTCATATTTGATGTGCATTTGACGCATGGTTGATAAATGGTACATGTTGCTTCAGGTTATTGGTACAAGTTATTTGGTGTAGGTTGATTGGTACAGGTTGTTACAGGTTATTGGTATAGGTTAACATTGATAGTGGTTGATTTAGTCACAATGACATGTTGTCGACATTTGGCATTTATATTTCAAGGTAGTTGGATGGGGCAAGGATAGGTGGTTGTAGCCACCTTCTAGTTGTAGCTAGAGAACATAGGGGGTTGTAGCCAAAGAATTGGGGAGTTGGAGCTTCCCTTAGGTAGTAGCCTGAACAACTAGGGGGTTGGATCCTCCTTCCAGCTGCAACTATAAAAAAAAGGAAGTTGGTGCTTCCAATGAATGCAATTCTTCAAGACATATAAGAAAAATAATTCCGTGGTTTTCTCCTTCTTTGGGTTTCCACGTAAAAACACTAGTGTATTGTGTATGTGTGTGATTTCTCATTTGTTTGTTGTTTATTTGCTCTATGACTATTGGATGATAATGATACATTGATATAACACTTTCCTTTTTTGTGAAAAAGGATTAAATTTCTCTAAAAGTGATTCACCCCCCCTCTCAGTAATCCAACAACTTCAACCAGGAATCAAATATTTATAGGGAGTGAGAGAAAATGTTGCTCAATAGCTACATAAACTGAATTAGAAGCTACCTAGCAAGTAGCAATAGTTCCGATGGGAGAAACATCCATTTACAAGATATGGGATCACTTCAAGGATGGCAAGCAAAGAGTTCTTATTACTGCATTAACCAATGTAGTTTGCAAATCCACCTCCCACACAACAAATTCACGAGTCTTTAGCTTATTTAAAATCTCAAGAGAACTCAATTAATTACTTGAAAGAAACAGAAATGAAACCATAACTCAATGAATCACCTAGATAACTAACACATTACCATACCCAATAGATTACAAATAAAAAATCATATTTTAGACAATATTTTACCCTGGAAACTCAAATGGTAAAACTAGCATTCAATTGTCATTAACTACGATTTTATTATTCAAAAATGGGTAGAGTTTATATGGTATTTGGTTCAACTCTATGCTTCTCGGTGAAATATATCAACATTCATCTTCCTTCTCATCCAAAAGAAAAATTCTCCATCTCAAAGAACCAACATATAGGAGCACGCTCAGCTAAGGGGATAGTTGGAAGGTCAAGCATCCCCAACCCTCCAACTTCCCTAATTTCATCTCTCCTCCTCCTCCTTTAATTTTTCCTTTTGTATTTTTGTACATAGGAGAGGTTCTATGAAAATATATTTATTTTCCATGTATATTATTTTTTTTCATTTCCTTATCCTTACATTATGTGCTAGCCTTATGTTTTTTATTAGATATATGGGTGTACACTAATTGTGATGGAATGTGGCCCTTCATGATAGCTAAAAAAGATCCTCTTCATCCACAGCCTCAAAACTTTCACTTGTTGATCCTTGTAAATCCTGTGTATTCACCAATTATTTCCTATTTGGACCCAATTTGAATCACTCCTCCCCATTGGGAGGATTTTGGTCCCTAAAAGTTGCCAAGGATAGATGGGGGAACTTGTTTGCAAACTGATTCCACTCATACCACATCACCTTCCTTGGATTATGTCCTTTGAGTCTATTTTTCCACATATATTATTTTCTTTTGTGTGTTATGCACTCCTTTCATTGCATAACAATGTCATGCTTAAGTCTTCGAGAGTGTTTGGTGCAAATTATACAACATTAGAAAGAACCTGATGTTTCTCCTCATCCAACATGGAGGGTTCAAACCATTTCAAATACTCCAAATTCATGACCGGAGTGATATACATATAAGTATTAAGTCTTATCCTAGAGGCATTCTCATTCATTTATTCAATGATATCAAATGGTCCATATTTGAAGGGGTTGAGTTTGTTTGTAGGTGATTCCAATGATTGCTCACAGAGATATATCTAGACCTTGTCTCCAATAGAGAATTTTATATCATCCCTATATTGCTCATGCCTATATTTATATAGTTGTTGGATCTTTTCAAGATACTGGAGAACTCTTAGTTGCATCTACCTAATTTTGTCCATGAATGTGCTTGCTTCTATTCATCCCCTCCTAGCCACGTTTCATCGTTCCCATACACAATGTCAAATGGTGAAGGAGATAAGTATCCAAGAGATGTATTGAAAGGAGACTTACTGGTGGAAATATGGAGTGTTAAATGTAAATTATTTTCTCATTCGAATTCTTCATATGTTTTCTATTGTAGCCTCTCAACAATTGTACCAGCATCCAGTTAACAACCTTAGTTTGTCCATCGGTTTGAGCATGGAATGCAGTGGAATAATTCAACTTGGTATCCATTCTCTCCTAAAGTGTTTTAAATCCATATTGGATAATTATATAATTTTTCATCTAACTCATTACTTTGTGTCTCAAAAAAATTAGAGGGATCATCTTGGAGATCCATTTTAGCAGTAGGTCCCAATTTGGAAAATTGGGTCCAAAAATGGAGAAATTGTGAGGTACAAAATGAATTTGTTTTGGACCAAAATGACTCTATATGAATATTCCATATTATAGACACTAATACCCTTCCAAAAATGAAACAATATCCTCAATCATAGTTCGTATGAAAATTTTATTCCTCTCACAAGTTGACCTACCATGTTTACCACTATGGTACGAGCGAATGCAACATCATCCCCCATTACTGAAAACCTATGTCAATATCCATGTGTAGAATTTAAATAATATTATAGAAGGTCCAAACCTTATCATTAATTTAAGTTTGATTAAGTTAAAACCCTAACCCTAGATAGCTATTGGGCTATGTTAAATACTAGGCCACTAGAAGGAGAAGGGGTCCATTACTTGGTATTGCACTTGTTCCACAATTGAGAAGATTATCCAAGGAATGGTATTTTGAGAAAATATCGAAGGAGGTATAATATTATGTATCATCCATTCATGACACAACGTCAAAGGAAACTCTATAGTGAGTACCTCTTTACTTTTACGTTCTTTCCACAACTAAAGAAAAGAGAGCAAAACATAGGACTTACCGTCTAACTGGTTTTTTCTCATGTATTAGATTTCCTAGGATACATATTATGTTCAACTGTGTGGATGGTGTGTATATTTTGTCTTGTTCTTTCATTTCATCTTCAATTAATTTCAAAACTTCAAGAAAAACTAGTATTTAACTATTCTTGGATCTAAGGAAATAAACTATACAAATCTAAAATTTTAGAATACCTTAATATATATTGTGACTAATAGTTCCAGTGGAGTATCCATGGAAATTTACAAATCATATTGGTATCTGTTGGGCTCTAAATATGTCTAAAAACAACCTTAGTTAACATTAATTTATCAACTCGAGGATTTGTCTTTTATCTCAAAGAATATCGGCAAAGTCTATGCAGATAGCTCATAGAGGCTAAAATCGTGTAGTGTAAGCAAATCTGAGTTTATGAACAATCAAGTTCCTCAAACATTCATTAAAGATTCTAAGAATTGAAATCTAAAGCTGTGCAAATGGAAAGGAACTAGTTAATCTATTGAATTCATTTTAAGAGCAGTAATTAAATCTAGATAAAGACTTGCAGAAATGACTATCATTATGAATCAAATTGCTGAAAAGAAAATGGCGAATTACTCTATCTATGGAAAGGAATAGAGACTGTAATCTAACTGAAAAGAAACAACAATCGTATTTCTATTAAAAGGAACAACAACTATATTCTAACGGAAAGGAACAAAAAATGCAAACTAAGTAAAAGGAATGGCAACTGTAAACTAAGTGAAAGGAACAACGAATGCGAACTAAATGAAAGGAACAACAAATGTGAACTTATGAGTAATTGTCATGCATCAAATCTCAATAATAGGAATTGGAAGAACAATCATTTAATTCTTCAGGGAATATCTATTTTTTGCAATTGACATGAAATCATCAACACACTTATAAGTTCGTTTAACTACTATAAAAGAGAATTGAATCACAAAACAAAATTTGCACTGATACAATTACAGGTCGAACAGTAGCTCCTTTAGACTGGGCCCTTGGTCCTTAGAAGCACTGCTATTTGAAATTCAGTATATAAAAATGGTAAAACCGCTCGAAGATTCTATTGATTTCATAGTTGGTACAACATTTTACAAAAACTGCTAACGCGTAGCAATTCTACGTTTTGAATTCTTGGGTGCAATTATTCTACCTTCTTTCAAGATCTATTTACCCCTTATATGTTACAATAATCTAGGTAAATTAAGCTATCTTGAGGATTGATAGATCCTCAGGATTGCCTTACTATTACAATAAGCAAGTCAATTATATTTAAAACTGCCTTGCGCCATAAAGTCTTCAACCTTCAATAGATTGCGCATATTCAATATTCCCTTTGCTATCTTGGGTTTGACAATATTTAACCAATCCTGCAATAAAACCAAACAATTCCAATCATATTTAGGATCTATGTAATCTAATCTTCAACAACAATGGTAAAGAGTATATTACTCATTTTATATTCTATTTTCTTCTAAATAACCAAAAAGTCAATCAAGATGATATCATGAAATGTGGAAAAAAGGAAGATATTTATACCTTTTTCATAACTTAACATACCCCCCACCTTAACTTCTTGCATGTCCTCATGCAAGCTGAGATTTTACATGTAAAGAAGTGATGTTGTAAGATGGAAGGGTTGGTTCACTAGGCATTCTGAACCCATTGCTTCTTTTGATTTCTCCAAAAGAAACATCCTCCCTCTTCTTGTTAATTTGATAATATTTTTGGTAAATCTATGGAGGGAACCAAATGATAGGGATTATATCTGCACCCAATCCAAGAAGGCCCTTCCTCTTGGAGAAATCTAGAATACCTCTCTATTCTGAAGGTAGCTACAAAGAAAGTCATATACCCAAAGGGTTCCCTACTCTATACTTCACTTCAGGAGGAATCCCATCTCAATTTAGAAGCAGCAAGAGCTTCCTCCTTAAGCTCCCTAAAGGGAGTGATACCTGAATGTATGACCTGTAGATGGATGAGGGCTAAGGAATCTACGATCCCTTTTCTTTTCATAAAGGTTTTATGTCGCATAATGGCTGGAAAGGACTTTGGAGGTTCCCCCCTAACCCAGAGATCTAGCCAAACTTCCCTTTTTAGGAAGGTTTTATGAGCTTTAACCCATCTGACTTGAGTCTGAGTAAATGATAGAAATGCCTGAAACTATATATCACCAATGAATGGGCCAGAGTTATCTTCCCTTTTTTCTTCGAGAATGAAATTATGAAAGTACAATTCACACAAAAAGTATTGTACCTTTTCATCCTACTCTCTAAAACATGAAATAAACTCAGGTACAGTGGAAAAAGAAATAGGTTTTCCCACTCTGATGGTCTTCACTCTTAATAACAAATATCATTCCAACAATAATAAAGTGTAATTGGTGGAAGGGGATCTGCAATTAATAGCATCAGAGTAGACATCACATATTTCTTTGGTTTGCTCCAAACATTTTTCTAATTGGGTTTGCACCTTTTTGATATTCCCTTGGGCTCTGGTGAGCGCAACATAGGTCTCACCCTCTATTGTTTTCATTTCCTTCAGTTCTTTAAAAATATTTTGATATTCAGTCCTAGTTACCATTTCATCTTGGTGTTGAGCCAATGCGTGTTGGGCTTGTCCCAACTCTGCCTTTAGTCTATCGATGGTGACACCCTGTGCTTGAGATTGGGATGCTTGGTATTCTTCCATAGCACCCATCTCTTCCCTAAATTGAGTAAGCTCTACTTGATGGACCTGTGTAAGCTCTGCTTCCAACCTATCCACAATAACACTCTACTTCTAGGATTAGATTGCTTGGTGCTCTGCCATAGTCAGTAACTCATTTCTGTTTTGAACCAGGGTTTGTTGAGACTGCATCAATTCTTCCTCCAATCTCTTGATGGTAGCATTCTTCTCAAGGAGTTGAGCTATTTCCTCTAATATCAGGGTGTCTATCTACACCTCAGTATTAATTGCTTCTGTATCTGTCATATTTTCCTATGTTTCTAAAGGAGGTGCTTCCTCATTCTGAGCTATTGTTCATTCTACTACTATTTCTTCAGGGTCTGTCTATATTCCTATGAAATTTGTACTGACTGCTTCTTTAGGAAGAGGGTTTCTTCCTTGTACTTTGGCCCTTTTGTTCTTCTTTATTATGTGGGCCTTATCTGCTTGTTCTAGTTTTTTCCTCAATTCCTTAATAATTTCCTTAAGTTTAACTGCCTTATGCTTTAATACTTCAACCTTCTTAGCCTTTTTCTGCAATAGTTTATTTTCTTTTCTTTAACTTCCTAATTTTCTTATGGCTCTTGGCTTATTTTTGTTTATGAGAGTTCTGAAGGTCTTCTTCATTCTAGCCAGCAAAAGGTTGTTCTCTATTCCTTCCAAATGTTTTGTCTATCCAAGAGGGCTTCTTGTTTCAAAATGAGGTTCTTCCTGTGCTCTGTCCTCGGGAAAAGACATTTCAATATCGGGAAAATCTTCAACTGGTTTTGAAGAGGAGGTTTGTTCTGGGCATTTTTCTGGATTATTTATGCCTATATCAATTGAGGTTCCCAAGCTTCCCAAAACCTGGGCTATTTCTACCTCATAGCTCTTCATAAATTGTTTTGTCAAATGCTCTAATGTCGATTGGGTGTCTTCCTGATCATTCCCTTGTGAGCTCTATTCTTCTTTCCTAATTTTTTGAGCATTCTTACATGGATATTGTTCTGTAGAATTCTAAAGTTCTTCAGGCTATTTTGTTGTATCCTGAATTGCTTCAGTTGTTTCCTGGATTTGTTTCCTTCTTCTCCTTGTCTGAATGATGGTTGTAGGGGCAGTTGTTGCTCTCTTCCTCGTTTTTGTTAATGCATGTGTTTGTGAGGTCTGGGTCTCTGTGCTTTGGGCAGGGTCTACCTCAGCTTCAGTTTGAGAAGATGGGATTTCTCTTTGGGTAGTAGTCTCATTTGCCTGTCTATCTTCAATTTCCTATGGTGGTTCTTCATGGCATAATTCAGGCTACTCCAGTTGTGGAGGTCTATTGGCCTCAATCAGGTTATCCCAGGTCAATTGAGTTCGACTCAGTGCTTTATTTGTTATCAGTTTAACTAATATGTGGTGGTTGATAACAGTAACAGAGTCCTTGGATTTTTGTGTTCTTAGGGCAACCTCATGTACTATGGCATTTAGAAAGAAAGGTAGATTAAGTACTAACCATTGTTTTAAAGCTTCCAGCAATTTGAGGTGGCGAGGTTGAATTACATCATATCGTCCATCACAAGTGATGTACCATTGAATTATCCCTGTAATTTCCTTCCATGGTTCTCTGAGAGTACTGGGATTGAGTCCCTTTGCCTTCTTATCCAATTCTTCCCCAAGGTCTGTGAAAGTTTCCACAGCTTCCTTCAATGTTCTGTATCTTCTTGTCCACTGAATGCTCGTGCTAGGGAGGCCTGTGACCTCTGCTAAGATTTCCGGGGTGACTGAGATTTGTATTCCCCACACCACAGAGTTTTCTCCCTGCAGATTCTGAAAGAATTCAAGCATGAAATTCATGTCATATCCTTCCATACGGTTGAAGTACTCCATCTACCCCATCTGGTGCAGGATGTCTCTTTCTTTCTCTGTAATATTTAGTAAAGTTGGTTCCCTGTGCACACCTCTTCCACCCATTTTGTGAGAAAATATGGACGGCTATCATTCCTGGTAGCAGACATGGTTAGACCATCTTAGGGGAAAAATTATCAATAATAGAAAATATCAGAGACAACAAATGTATACAAATGAAGGTATTTATTACAATCATTACTATCTATATCGAGAAGCATGTCGAGTGTCCACTCCCCTCATAAATAGAAAGGTCGACCTCGACCGTCAGCGTAGGGAAAAGTAATGCGTGTAGGTATTGATGGTGAGAAGTAATGATTGTATGACGACCGCCAATGGGGATTAATGATTTATTTTCAAACAACATATTTTAACGGTAATCATTAAACATTAATCCTCTTTTGTGGAATTGAAAATACCGATACTCAAAAGAATGCTTTAAAGATACATACGTCAAATAAATTAAATCTGTTCAGTTAAATAATATCCCACATATCACAATGTTGCTACTTTTTCATGCCATTGAATACAACCAAAATGATAGCCTCGTTATTGAGTGAAGGAAATCTAGAGATACACATAAACTTGACATTTAAGGTAAACTTCCATACCACAGGCAGAGCCACTGTTTCCAGCAGGCATCCATAGCCTCGACAGAGTTTCCTTTTAACCCTGAGATGAGCTTGTATCATTGATACTTGTTTGAATCATCTTTTCCAAAAAGACCATTATCCTACTTTTGTAGCCATAGTGATAATGTCACTCACTAGATTGTAACTTAGGTGAACAAGCCCGCTCGTGATGAGACCCCTTGTCCTTTGTCTAGAAAATGTCAAAGTCCATTGCCCTAGTATGGTAGCCATGGTGGGAATGTCACTTAGGTTATTATCCTATGATTTTGGTAGGTTAGCTCATGATGAGACCCCCTATTATTTGTGGGAAAAGAAAGAAATTTTATTGATTTTTTTTAATTTTTTGTTTAGAAAGTTTTTAAGTTTTTCTCGAAAAAGACCATTATCCTGGTTTGGTATCCAAATGATGATAATGCAACTCACTACAGTTTAAATTAAGTGAACAATTCAGATCATGATGAGACCTATTGTCATTTGACAAAAGAGAATGTCAAAGGCCATTGCCCTGGTGTGGTAGCCATAGTGGGAATGTCACTTAGGTTAGTATCCAATGATCATGGTAGGATGGCTCGTGATGAAACCCCTTATTCTTTGTGGGAAAAGAAAGAAATTTTATTGATTATTATTATTTATTTATTTATTTTTGTTTTTTTTGAGTTTATGAAGGGAGGCTCATCTACTCCTTACGAGTAAGGGATAGTGTAAAGAAGTGTAAGGATGCCAAGTAAAAGTGTGCCACAGATTCTTTATTAATTATAAACGCAAGGTATCATTTAAGTGTAATGTATAAGGGGAAATAAATGAATTATGGTGGTCACAGGTTATGAACAAGGTTTAAGATATTTCGAAGGAAGTGATCCAAAAAGCAATTTGATAAGGTATGGGATATAGTCCACAAAATAATGATAGATCGTTAGAAATAATGCTGGTGAAAATTATTTGGTGAAAGTTGTACCCCACAAGAAAGGTTTAGTGTTTTATTAGCAAGGAAGGAATGACAAAATGAACAATAGGTGTGCAAAAAGGAACAACAATTGTTTCATTCAAAGGAACAGTAGGCATGCAAAAGGAACAAAAGTTGTTCCTTTCAAAGGAACAATAGGCGCGCAAAAGGAAAAACAATTGTTTCATTCAAAGGAACAGAAGGCGAGCAAAAGGAACAACAGACGCACAAAAAGAGCAACAATTGTTCTGTTCAAAGGAACAGTAGGCACACAAAAGGACTGATAATTGTTTCATCCAAAGGAACAGCAGGCGTGCAAAAGGAACAAAAATTGTTCCATTCAAAGGAGCAAAAGGCGTGCAAAAGGAACAACAATTGTTCCATTCAAAGGAACAGAAGGCGTGCAAAAGGAGCAACAACTATTCCATTCAAAGGAACAGCAGGCGCACAAAAGGAACAACAATTGTTTCATTCAAAGGAACAACAAGCGCACAAAAGGAACAATAGGCATGCAAAAGGAACAACAATTGTTTCATTCTTAACCATTTGAATTTTTAGAAACCTGGTAATGTATTTTGCTTGAATTCAAGGTTGATTCCTCATCAACTAAATTCATTTATGAGTTGGTTTATTTCAGAATTAAGTAATGGATCATTTGTTAATGTTATAAATTTCATTATAGTTTCCCAATTGTTGTTGTTGAATCATGACACATTCATTTCTCTGTGAAAAACATGGTATGGGTAATGAGATGAAGTGGGAGTTTGGAACAGAAAAAGAGTGCTAATTGAGTTCATTACAGTTATCCTCCCTAGTTTTAACTTTCTCGAATGACTGTCGAAAATACTAAAAAACTAAATAAAATCTACAGAAAACACAATTATATACAGTATGTATAGTGTCAATAGAATTCAACATTTATGGAGTTGGGGTGGTTGGATTACCTTCCTAGCCAGCCAAAATTTGAACGGTAGGGTCCTTACTTACCTCTTGGTAGAAATATTCTTTTGAGGGAAGCTAATGATAGAGTCGTAGCTGATGGCCATTGACCCGAAATGGAGATTTGGACCCATCGATGGTGCTTAAAGTGACTGTGCCATTATCATGGACTTCACTGATTTTGTATTGTCCTAGACACCGTGTCTGTAATTTTCTCGAAAAATCCTGAAATCTGGAATCATAGAGGAGCACCCAGTCTCCTTATTTAAATAGTATTTTTTTTATATGCTTATCATGCCAGGTCATTCTCTGTTGTTGAATAACAGTTGTGTTCTCTACAGTAGATAATATTGCTTCATCCAATTCATTGAGTTGTTGAAGGCATTGTTTATGTGCTTTTGTAAGATCCAGTCTGATTTTCTGGGCCATCCTTAGAGTCTTGATTTCAAACTCGATTGGGAATATGGGTTCTTTTCCATAGACTAAAGGGCAAGGAGAGTAGCCAGTGGTATTACGCCATGTTATGCAGCTAGCCCATAAGGAATTTGGGAGCTCAAAAGCCCAATTCTATCTGTTCGTTGAGACAATCTTTTTTAGGATTTCCTCTAGAACTTTATTGGTGCTTTCCACTTGCCCATTTTCTTGTGGATGGTATGGAGAAGTAATTTTGTGTTTGATATGATAATTATCCAGGGTGGTGGTGATTCTATGAGATGTAAATTGTTACCCCCCATCAGTAATTACCTCTCTTGGTAGTCCATAACATACGAATAATTTGAAAAGAAATTTGATGACTACCTCTTCTGTTGCATTTGGCAAGGCTTCTGCCTCTACCCATTTAGTCATGTAGTTCATTGCAATTAGAATATAGGCCTTCTGATTTGACTTTGGGTTGAAGGGGCCAACGAATTCTAGTGCCCATCTCTCAAATGGTTCTACAACTACTTGTCCTTTCAAAGGCATTTCATCATCCTGACCTAGTTTTCCCATCCATTGACAACTATCGCAGGTTTGGACGTATTTCTTCGCGTCTCTGAATATTGAAGTCCAATAATAGCCCATCTGGAGAATTTTTTGTCCAGTCCTACGATCTACAAAATGCCCACCATAGGGCTCATCATGTCCAACTTTTAATATGTCATAGATTTCATCATCTCGTACGCATCTGCAGATCTGGAGATCAGCTCCTGTATGGAAGAGATATTCGTTGATCCAGGTGAATCGTGCACTACGCTGGATGATCGGTTTTCTTTCCTTTGATAAAATATGTGACGGGAATATTCCTACTGCCAGGTAATTTTCCACGTCAGTGTACCAAGGTGGCTTCATAGTAATGACAAACAAATGCTCATTTGGAAATCAGTCTTCGACTGTTAAGGAGTCATCTATTTTAGGTATGCAGGATAGGAAGTTTGTGACAAGGTTTTCTCTCCTGGGTCAATATTTGATGGTGATATCAAATTCCTGCAATAGTAACAACCATCGAGTGACCCATCCATTAGTAATTGGTTTATTAGCCAGATATCTGATAGCAGAATGATCAGTATACAAAATGACCAGATAGCCTGTTATATAATGACAAAATTTATTGATGGCATGTATAACAACTAAAAACTCTTTATATGTTACTGTATAATTAATTTCATGTGGATTAATATTCTTTCTAATAAAATAAATGGTGTAAGGTTTCTTCTCCTCCTCCTATCCGAGGATAGTTCCTATGGCAGTATCTGATGCATCGGTGGAGATGTGAAATGGTATTTTCCAATTTGGCCCCCTCAACACTGGTGTTGTTGAGATCAACTTTTTGAGTCCTCCAAATGCCACATCACACTTGTCAAACCACTGAAATTCTACATTACTAGTCAAAGCATGTAAAGGTGCAGCGGTTCTTGCAAAATTTTCCATAAACCTATGATAGTATCCTGAAGCGCCAAGGAAACTGCGTACCTCAGTTTGTGTGTGTGGTGTAGGTAGATTAAGGATTACCTCTATATTTACTGGGTCTACCCTAATTCCATCTGCAGAGATATAATGCCCTAGTACCATACCTTTTTTCATCATCACGTGACACTTTTCGTGGCTCAAACATAACTTGTTTGCAATGCATCACTATAGTATTTTCTCCAGATTATTCAGTGCTTGATCGAAGTTGTTTCCATAAGGAGTGAAATCATCCATATAGACCTCAAGTCCTTCGCTGATCAGATCACTGAATATGCTCAAAATGGCCCTTTGAAAAGTGGTTGGAGAATTACAAAGTCCAAAGGGTAATACTCTGTATGAAAAAGTGCCCCAGGGGCATGTGAATGTAGTTTTATCTTAATCTTCTGGGGCAATTTGAATCTAATTGTACCCACTAAAATCATCTAGGAAAGAAAATAATTTCTTTCCTGCCAAAGTATCCAGGACTTGGTCAATGAAAGGCAAAGGGAAGTGGTATTTTTGAGTGGCTTTGTTAAGTTCCCTGTAGTCAACACAGATGCACCATTTCCCTTTTTTTCTTTGGTACGATCACGAATGGGGAAACCCATCGACTATTTGAGATGGGATATATAAAATCTATGTCCAATAATTTTTGTAATTCTTCTTTAACGATATCCCTGAGGTGAGGATATAATATTCTCTATGGTTGTCGGATAGGCCGGGCATCTTTTTCAACATAAATGTGGTGTGTGAAGAGTTGCAGATCAATATCTTTCATATCAGAATATTCAAATGAAAAATCTTTCTAGTATTTGGAGAGGAAATGAATTAGCTTTTACTGTTGTTGTTGATCTAAATTGGCATTGATGTTTAGAGGCCTCTCGGGTGCACTCTCGGCGGGTTTGGTGTTATGAACTGATGTAGCTAGAATTTGTTGTTCCATTAAATCTTCTAGTAGGTCTCCCTGTTCTTCACATTCTAGAACAACTTGGAGCATCTGGTAGGTCGGGTTGCTCCTGGTGGCCGGATTATTCATAAACCAACTGATTACATCATCCTCTAGATGGTTTTTAAGTTTGAGGGATTTTTCTTGCGTAAGAGGGGCTTGTAAATCCCTCTCTAGGTATCATGGTGGTGGAAATTGTGGATATACAAAAGTTGGACTTGGTTTAGCAAGATCATATAAAATGAGTTTTTTTTTTATACCCCCTCTAGTGATTGTCATATTACCTATTCGACATCCTATGTATGCATCTACTATTGCAAGCCATGGCCTACCCAGTATCAATGGATGCCCTTCAAGTCCACCTCTTGGATTGATGATAAGGAATTCCACTAGATATTCCAAAGAGTCGACTGAGATGGATATATCATGTAATGTGCCAACTGGTCGAACTACTAATCGATCTACCAACTGCAGCATTATTGTTGTGGGTTCGAAGGAGTTAAAACCCAGGGTATTGCAGGTTTCCATAGTTAGGATGTTGATGGCTTCTCCCAAATCATCTAGTGTATTGGGAAAAGAACAACCATGGATCTAAACTATCACTATGGGATTCCCCGGATCTGCATATTTAACTCGTTCTTGTCTACCTAAAATTAGATTAGGCAAGGCTCCTACCACGCAGAATGTTGATGATGGATTTTTTATTTTTCTGATGGGTTTTCTCCCACATATCTCCTTAATCATTTTTGCGTAGATTGGGATGTCTTGAAGATATTGTAGGAGTGGAATCTTGATATATAAATTCTTGAGTTCCCCTATAATGTCCAGGTTGGGATATATGGTCAGTTTTGATATCATCAATCTTTCAGGGAACGGAGGGGAGGGCACTGCATCCTTATCAGGATCTTTTGATTCGACTGTGTTTCCCCTCTGCTCAATTTATTCTGTTATTACCACAATAGAAGGTGTTATCATTGGTTTTTTTTCACTCTCCTGCTCTTGAAAAATGTTATTTTCTTCAGGAGAGATTATTCATCCCAACCTCAATCGTAGTTCGCTGCACCCTATCGACTTGATCTCTCCTTCTCCATTCTCCATAATCTGGATGAGCTAAGTCGGTCTGTTATTTGGATTTGGGTGAGGTTGGGTTGGTAGTTGAGGGCACAATTGGGATTGTGGATTTTGGGACAGTTGGAGTGGGGCTTGTAACGTAGGTTGAGTTTGAGGGGCCATCCCCATGGTTTGGTTGTTTATCCACATGGGGCGCTGTTAATTCTGATTCCAATTTGGGTTTTGGCCAGTCATGTTGGGCCACTGTGAAGGGTAAATGTTTTTATTTGAGTTTTTCCAAGATGAGGTGGGATATTGTGAGTTAGGCCAAGTGGAAGTTGCAGTTCGCTGATTATGCCAAGCAGGAATTACAGCGAGCTAGTTTTGCCAAGTGGGATTTGCAGGTGGGTATTGCTGGGGCTACCAGTTTTGATTAGTAAATGGCTGACCCTGCCATGTGCTACCAAGAGATTTCTTCTGATTATACTGTCCAGAGAAGAAAGAGAAAGGGTCCTGCCATGTATTTGGAGGCCGATGTTTCCATTGACAACACTGAGCCATCAAATATAATGGCTCTATTTCTTCTCTGCTTCCCTAAAGATGACTTTCAGTCCAGGAATCAATGGGAATTATTTTGTTTCGTGATCCTTGGCACAGATAGCGTAAACCCGGACCGCGTCCAAAGGGAAATCCTTTGGACCATGTTTTCTTCTGCACTTGTGGAAAAATATGTCCAACGTTTGTTCTGCTTCTATTTTTTTTTGTTTAGCCTGCAACACATCCAATTGTGTAGACAGAGTGCTAAAAATATCTATTTTAAAGTTTTCTAAGAGATTACTAACTTCAACTCGAGTAACACCCCCACTGGTAATATTGTTATTTCTGGTGAGGGGGGTACACATCCCTGATTTGGTCCATGAACTTCCTCTTGAACACCTGATGCACTATAGGACAATGTCATCATAAGTTTCTTGATAAATGACACCTTTCCCCATTAAATTCAATGTTTCTACCCATTCATCTTTCATACCTTTAATCAGAGTTTCCTTAAGTACTTCACCTGGTAACATGCCATATGGTGATCTCTGTAAATTATATTGAAATATCTCTACATATTCTTCTAATGATTCATTTTCTTTTGCAGTCATTTGAAAGATTTCATCTTTTAAGTCTCTAGTTCTACAATAATCCTGATAGTTTGTCAAGAAGGCTAGTTTCATCTCATTCTATGAGTTTATAGTTCATCCCCCTAATACCATGAACCAACGTAGAGCTACTCCTTTCAAAGTGGAGGGGAAAAATTTTAATTTTGGGGGTTCAAAGGTGTAATCATACCCTCTACATAGGACATCAAATTCAAATAAGAATGCATCCAAGTCTTCTGAGATTAATCCATGAAAGGTTGGCAGGTTTTTTAGGGGAATTGCCTTCATGGGAGCATTGATGATTGGATCAACTATCAGATATTCCAAAGTGGAAGTCTAGAGAAGTTGTAGATTTGGTTGTGCCATTTGATCGAAAATATGCTAGAAATCTTTAGGGATTTCTTGATCCGTATATTTTATTTGAATTGATTGGTTATCTGATCCTCTAGGGGATTTGATTGCAGTCCCTCTATCTGGGATTTCAGGTATGCCTTCTTCTTTCATAAGAGATTCAGGATTGACTGGTGGGTCTATCTTAGTTATCCCACTAGTTTCTCCTTCTCCTTCCTCCAGATTACAAGAGTTTCCATCTCCTAAAGGGTTGAGGGGTGGAAGATCTGTGCTCTGAAATCTTAGCTCAGTCCCTTCAGTTTTTCTATGAATCTCGGCATGGCATGAAGTTGGTGAAATTGCCACCTGAGGGATTCAGGTAGATCCTTTTCTAGGTCCAACCGAAGCTTGAGATTCTGCTTTTCGGATGATGTCGTCTATGAAAGTGCTTCTTCGAGGGAGCATCGAGCCCTGGGATTTAGTAATTTTATGTGGAGGCTTTGGTTTTTCAAGATCTTTCTTCTTAGTCATACACACTTCACACAAAAAAAAGGAAAAATCAAAAAAAGGTAAAAAAACACCTATGAAACCTCTTAATTTGTCAGCTGGAGGTAGGTGCTGGTATAAGCATATTACTTATTGCCTGCGTAGGTTCTTTGATGTAGGAGCATCTCAAGTGAGTCAGCATGGAGTCTGAAGATAGATGGACAAGCGTCCAGCACAAATTTTGAGAATGTTTTGGAACCTTAAATGAAACAATTAAATGAAGGCACACTTATATAATGTAAATGGACCTTGAGCAATTCGCTCTCATCCTTAGTAGGTAGGAGGCATTTATAGTAGTTAATGCAAGTAGATAGAATTGAATGTTAGATTAGACAGTTTTAGAGCGCAAGAGGGAAATGGGATATAGACACCCTCATTGTGTATTGTAACATTAGTGTGAAGAGCATAGAGGAGAAGCAGAGAGCTGTGTAGCAGACTCCATGTAAAGAAGTTCTGAATTAATACAAGAAAACTGTGATTCAGATTCATGGTGTTCATATATTCTCTGTGTATGCATATTTGAATGTTATGCTCATGAATGTTTACCTTTTCTATCATTCAATTTCTTTTATGTAATGTATGAATGATTTCTTTTTGAATGGTTTAAATATGAGAGGAGAGGGAAAGGGAATGAGTTTCAATTGTTTCTCTATCTATCAAGAGTTCCTACAAGGAGTGCAGTTGAAGTGTCTGTAAGGAGTGCGTTGAAAAGGTATTCAGAGATTTGTCTCTGGAAGATCAGGAGAGATAGCTTTTGTTCTCATTTCCACAGAAGTGCAGTTAGGCACAGGAGCCATGCAAAGAGTGCGCAGGCCGAGTGAAGTCTCACAGTTGTGAACTTGAGCGAAGGATTTAGAGACTACTGCTACAGGTGTGCACAGAGTCGAAGAGTTCAAGAACTTGAAAGTGTTTGAAGGTCTCCACAAGGAGTGCGTGCAAGAGTTTCCTAAAAGACTCGAAGTTGGAGAAAACTCAGAAGTATTTTGGACCTTCGAAGGAGTCGAAGGGAAGTAAGAGACCAAGTACCTTGAAATTTTGTAAGAAGGCATAGTGATGAGGGACCGCAAGAGGATGAGCTCTCAGAGGAAGAGACAGACAGTCGAAATTCTCGATGGAGAATTTGCGAAGTCCCATGAGTTGTTTCATCTCGCGGAGGAGCAAGGAAGTTACAGTGAGTGCTGTGAAAGGTTCTAAGCTTAGGAGGAGTAGGATCGTAGACCCAAGCCACAAGGGCTGTTATATTTACACGTGAGTACTATATCAGAATTTCGTAGGTGGAAGTTCCATAAACTTTGAAACAAGAATCGTGAAATCACAAAACACGAAGTCCTGAAAGCTAAAAGGATTGTGTGTGCCACAGGGGAGTCAGCGAGTGGACAGGTGGTGCACTCTCAACAAAAAGGTCAATTCAGTTGACCGTTTCGGGGTTTTGTGGGGTGAAGTCCTAAAACCTTTGCATTGGGATTTGTGATATTGCGAAGTCCAAATTTTCGATGGAGTGAAGGGGCATTGAAAGGTCAATTTTGTGGGTGCGTCGGAATTTCGGAAAATTGGGTTTCAGGAATCGTTGGGACAAGCTTCTTGACACTGTGACCGTCGAAATTGTGATAAGGGAAAATCCTTAAGAGAAAGAGGAAAGGTCAGCGTTGACTGTTTTCGGGTTTCGGGGATTCGAGAGACCAACACTTGACCTACGGATTTGCGAAAGTGAGAAATCCGATCTCCTAAGTGCAAAGAGGGGATCCCACGAGAATTTGTTGTGGGTGCATATTTTTCGAAAGGAAAATAGCAGAGTCGGTTTAGAGTTCTTCGAGCTAGCGAAGAAAGAAGAAAAATCTTGTTGGCGTGGACCTTCTGACCTGCAGTTTGAGGAAGGGGCATCGCCATTAGTTTGGTATCAAAGCACAGAAAGGTTCTTTTCTTTCTGTAGCAAGGAAAAGGAGAATTCACCATGCCTCCAAGGAGAAGGGACAGGAAAACACCTGATCCACCAGAGGATAGGGAAATGCTGAGAAGAAGAGGTAGGTAGATGAATGATCTGGCCATGGAGAGAGAGATGCGTGATCTACGAGACAGACTTGAATACATGGAGACAACACAAAGGCATACAGTCAGTGTTGGGGATCTTAGTGATTCCAAAAGTGAGATTGAGGCTGAACATGAAGAAGAAGTTGCAGTTGAAGATGCAGCAAATGAACTCTTGATCAGAGCTATTGCAAGAATGGGTGCAAGAGCGAAGATGGACATTCCAGTTTATGAGGGAAATCTGGATGCAGAGGAGCTTCTAGAATGGATTAGAGCTCTGGACACATACTTTGACTATGAAGATGTCGAAGAAGACAAGAAGGTCAAGAATGCTGTCACGAGATTGAAGGGACATGCAACATTGTGGTGGGATGAACTACAAGCTGACAGATGTTGCAAAGGCAAGAAGAAGATTAAGAGCTGGGATAGAATGATCGTGAAGATGAAGGCGAAATTCATCCCCAAAGATTATCAAATTACTCTATTCAGGAGGATGCAGAACCTGAGATAGAAGTTGATGACAGTGAAAGAATACACTGAAGAATTCTACAAATTGAACATCAGGGCAGGTCATCGGGAAAGCGATAATGAAAAGGTTTCTAGATACCTAAATGGTCTGAGATATGACATTCAATATGAGATGAGCATGGTAACCATCCAAACGGTGGAAGATTCTTATCATATGGCTCTGAAAGTGGAAGAGAAGCTGAGCCGAAAGAAGATTCAGTGAGGATGAAGCAGAAGTTAGCCCAGAGGCAAATCAATTGCCCAAGATAAATATCAGAAGCCCAAGGAGGACTAGAAGAAACCTCGGACTCAAACCGAGAAAGGTGGAAGCTCGCAGCGAGGGAAATATGCTGACCAGAGAGGAAAACATACTGAGTAGAGAGGACATTATGCTGATAATAATATGTTTCCTCATACTAGAGGTAGAGGAAGAGGAAGAGGTGGAGTAATAACATGCTTCACATGTGGAAAGAATGGGCACAAGTCTTATGAGTGTCCATATAAAAATAAACAGAGTGGAGAAACTCACATCTCCAAAGCACATAGGCAAGATGTTGAGGCAGAAGTTGCTGAAAGAGGAAGATCGTTGATGATGCGAAAAGTTCTTTTGACACCAGAGAAGGAGGTGGAGAGTTCAGTCCAAAGAACTAGACTTTTCCGGACTGCTCGCAAAACCAAGGTCATTGTGGACAGTGGTAGCATGGATAATCTCATTTCTATGAAGATGGTAGAAAAGATGGATCTAGAGACGATTGATTATCCAAGCCCATACAGAGTTTCATGGCTACAAAAAGGACATCAGGTAACTGTCACTAAATAGTGTTTAGTTGAATTTGAGATAGGAGGATATAATGATAAGATATTATGTGATGTTATCCCTATGGATGTTTTTCATCTATTACTGGGTAGACCATGGAAATATGACAGAAATGTGATTCATGATGGGAGAATGAACACATACACCCTAGAGAAGAATGGGAGAACTCACATGTTGCTTCCAATTAAAGATAAGGAGGTGAAAACAAAAGTAAGCAACACTGTACTTCTCATGAGTGGGAAGGAACTTCTTACAGAGGTTAAGAAGAAGGAAGAACCACAATTCATTGTGGTCAGGAAACCAAATATTGTTTTAACCGACACAAGAGTGGATGATTTACCAGAAGAGGTTCAGGAACTACTGGAAGAGTTCGTTGATGTAGTAGTGGATGAATTACCTCATTCATTGCCACCGATCATAAGTGTGAGTCATCATATTGATATCATACTAGGAGCCAGTTTCCCAAATAAATCCACGTACAGATTGACGCCACAGGAGAATGAAGAGGTCAAAAGACAATTCCAGGAGTTGTTGGACAAAGGTTTGGTCAAAGAAATCTTGAGTCCATGTGTTGTTCCAACAGTACTTAGTCCGAAGAAAGACAGAGGCTGGAGGATGTGTACTGACTCGAGGGTGATTAATAAGATAACCATTAGGTACAGATTTCCATTTCCAGGGATGGATGATCTGATGGATTGCTTGAGTGGAGCAAAGTATTTTTCAAAGATTGATTTGAAAAGCGGTTATCATCAAATCCGCATGAGAGAAGTTGATGAGTGGAAGACAACATTCAAAACCAATGAAGGGTTGTATGAATGGCTTGTTATGTCATTTGGCTTAACAAATGCACCAAGTACCTTCATGAGGTTGATGAACGAATTCCTGAGGGAGTTCATCGGAAAATTTGTCATTGTGTATTTGGATGACATACTAGTTTTTAGTAAAACAGTGGCAGAGCATCTGAAGCATTTGGCTATAGTGATGCAGAGGTTACAGCAGGAGAAGTTGTTAATAAATATGAAGAAATCCTCATTCATGAAGACAAATCTCATTTACTTGGGATTTGTTATTTCAGCAAATGAGTTGAGAATGGACCCATATAAGGTGGAGGTAATCAAGAATTGGCCATCACCGAAGAACACCTTTGAGGTGAGAAGTTTTCATGGATTGGATAGTTTCTACCGAAAATTCATTAGGAATTTCAGTGGAATTAGTGCACCGATGATGGAAATAGTGAAGAAAAGACATAAGTCTTTTCACTGGACTGAAGAGGCTGAAAAGAGTTTTAATTTGTTGAAGAGGAAGATTACGTAACAACCAATTCTAGTGTTACCAGATTTCCGAAAGACATTTCAAGTGAAATGCGATGCAAGTGGGTTTGCGATAGGGGCATTCTTGAGTCAAGATGATAGGTTGATAGCATACTTTAGCGAGAAACTGAATGAAGTGAAGGTGAAATACTCCACTTATGATAAGGAGTTTTATGCTATCATACATGCATTGAAGAAATGGAGGCATTACTTGATCCCGAAAGAGTTGTCTTATACAATGACAATCATGCACTGCAATTTGTCACTCAATAGGAAAAGTTGAATCAGAGACATGTAAAATGGGTTGAATATATGCAGAATTTTACTTCTGTGATTAAACATATTTCTGGTACTACTAACAAAGTTGTTGATGCTTTGAGCAAGAAGTGTTTGCTATTGCAAGAGTTCAGAGTCAAAACGTTGTGTTTTGATGATCTCAGGGACATGTATAGAGATGATCCAAATTTTTAGGAGGCATACAAAGTAGCTAAGAATCCAATTCTTAGGGATAGAAGCTAGTGGATAGAATACATGATCTAGGAAGGATTACTGTTTAAAGGTAATCAACTGTGTATTCTGAAATGCTCCATGAGGGAGAATTTGTTGAAGGAGAAACATAGTGGAGGATTAGCAGGGCACTTTGGTCATGACAAGACGTTCGCAAAGCTGAATGAGTCATATTTTTGGTTGGGAATGGGAGAAGACATCAAGAGATTCATGGACAGATGCAAAATTTTCCAGCATTCGAAGGGAAGAAGACAAAATACGGGGTTCTATCAACCATTTCCCATACTAGAAAGGCCGTGGGATGCAATTAGCATGGATTTCACATTGGGGTTGCCAAGAACACAAAGAGGTTATGACTCAATCTTTGTGGTGGTGGATAGATTTTCCAAGATGGCACACTTCATTCCATGTCAGAAAACCAGTGACGCAACTCACATTGCGAATCTGTTTTTCAAAGAAGTCATTCGAATTCATGGCTTACCAAGGAGTATAGTTTTGGATCGAGACACCAAGTTCATAGGGAACTTTTGGAGGACATTATGGAAAAAGATGGGAACTAACTTGCCATTTAGTTCAACTTATCATCCTCAGATGGATGGACAGACTGAAGTGGTGAACATAAGTCTAGGAGACTTGCTGAGGATCTTGGTGACAGGACACCATAGCCAGTGGGACAACATATTACCACAGGCAGAATTTTCTTATAACAACTCAGTTAACATAAGCATAGGGAAGAGTCTATTTCAGATTGTCTATGGCATGCAGCCGAGAGGGATTTTTGAATTGAGGGATTCAGAACAGATTTCAACTAGGAGCACTAGTGCAGAAGATTTCGCAGAGGCGATGAAAGAACTTCATAGCTGGTTGAAGGAGAGATTGCAGAAATCAAGACAAGAATATAAACGTAGAGTAGACCAACACATGAGACAAATTCAATTCGAAGTTGGTGATTTGATTCTGGCACATTTGAGAAAGGAAAGGTTTCCTAGAGGAACATATAATAAGCTGAAGATGAAGAAAATCGGACCATGTAAGGTCTTGAAGAAATTTGGGGCAAATGCTTATGAGATTGAATTACCCAATGGGATCGGAATTTTTCCGATATTCAATATCTCATATTTGTACCCATATAAGGCTGAGGAAGCAAGAACAAGAAATGAACAACAAATGATCCAGTGGAAAAAGCAGAGGCCAGTTGCAGATAAGCCGCAGATGGAGCGCATACTAGACAAAAGAGTGAGTAAAAAAAACAGAAGAAAACAATACTTTGAATATTTGGTCAAGTGGAAAGGCCATCCAGTTGAATATGCCAGCTGGGAGACCGAAGCGGAGATCCAGAAGCATGGATAGACCGTGTGTGAGCTCATGGACAGGAGCCCATGAAAATTTTCAAGCCAGGGAGTATGATGCAGGAGCATCTCAAGCGAGCTAGCGTGGAGTCCAAAGACAGCTGGACAAGCATCCAACACAAATTTTGAGAATGTTTTGGAACCTTAAATGAAACAATTAAATGAAGGCACACTTGTATAATGTAAATGGACCTTGAGTGATTCGCTCTCGTCCTTATTAGGTAGGAGTCATTTATAGTAGTTAATGCAAGTAGATAGAATTGAATGTTAGATTAGACAGTTTTAGAGCGCAAGAGGGAAACGAGATATAGACACCCTCATTGTGTATTGTAACATTAGTGTGAAGAGCATAGAGGAGAAGCAAAGAGTTGTGTAGCAGACTCCATGTACAGAAGTTTTGAATTAATACAAGAAAACTGTGATTCAGATTCATGGTGTTCATATATTATTTGTGTACGCATCTTTGAATGTTATGCTCATGAATGTTTACCCTTTCTATCATGCAATTTATTTTATGTAATGTATGAATGATTTCTTGTTGAATGGTTGAAATCTAAGAGGAAAGGGAAAATGAATGAGTTTCAATTGTTTCTCTATCTGAGCAAGAGTTCCTGTAAGGAGTGCAGTTGAAGTGTCCGCAAGGAGTGCGTCGACAAGGTATTCAGAGATTTGTCTCTGGAAGCTCAGGAGAGATAGCTTTTGTTCTCATTTCCACAGAAGTGCAGTTAGGCACAGGAACCATGCAAAGATTGCACAGGCCGAGTGAAGTCTCAAGGTTGTGAACTTGAGTGAAGGATTTAGAGACTACTACTGCAGGTGTGCGTGGAGTCGAATAAGTCAAGCACTTGAAAGTGTTTGAAGGTCACCGCAAGGAGTTTGTGCAAGAGTTTTCTGAAAGACTCAAAGTTGGAGAAAACTCAGAAGGATTTTGGACCTTCGAAGGAGTCGAAGGGAAGTAAGAGACCAAGTACCTTGAAATTTTGTAAGAAGGCGTAGTGACGAGGGACCGCAGGAGGACGAGCTCTCAGAGGAAGAGATAGATGGTCGGAATTCTCAATGGAGAATCCGCGAAGTCCCGTGAGTCGTTCGATCTCGCGGGGGAGAAAGGAAGTTACAACGAGTGTTGTGAAAGGTTCTAAGCTCAGGAGGAGTAGGACCGTAGACCCAAGCCGTAAGGACCATTAGATTTACACGTGAGTACTATATCGAGATTTCGTAGGTGGAAGTTCCATAAACTTTGCAACAGGAATCGCGAAATCATGAAACGCGAAGTCACGAAAGATAAAAGGATTGTGTGGGCCACAAGGGAGTCAGTGAGTGGACAGGTGGCGCACTCTCGACAAAGAAGTCAATTCAGTTGATCATTTTGGGGTTTCATGGGGTAAATTCCCAAAACCTTTGCATTAGTATTTGTGATATTGCGAAGTCCGAAGTCCCGATGGAGTGAAGGGGCGTTGAAAGGTCAATTTTGTGGGCATGTCTAAATTTCGGAAAATTGGGTTTCGGGAATCATTGGGACAAGCTTCTTGACACGGCGACCATCGAAATCACGATAAGGGAAACCATCGAAGAGGAAGAGGAAAGGTCAATGTTGACTGTTTTCGGGTTTCGGGGATTCGAGAGACCAACACTTGACCTACGGATTCGTGAAAGTGAGAAATATGATCTCCTAAGTACAAAGAGGGGATCCCATGAGAATTTGTTGTGGGTGTATATTTTCCGAAATAAAAATAGAAGAGACGGTTTAGAGTTCTTCAGGCCAGCGAAGGAAGAAGAACGATCCTGTTGGCGTGGACCTTCCAACCTGCAGGTTGAGGAAGGGGCATCGCCATCATTCTTACATTCCATATTCAATACCTCATCCTCCAGAGGCACAATCTATGCTACCTTTGAAATTCTTCCCCGGTAATGGCGCCAAAATGTTGTGCTCTAAATATGTCTAAAAACAACCTCAGTTAACATTAATTTATCAATCTGAGGATTTGTCTTTTATCTCAAAGAATATCGGCAAAGTCTATGAAGATAGCTCATAGAGGCTAAAATCGTGTAGTGAAAGAAAATCTAAGTTTATCAACAATCAAGTTCCTCAAACATTCATTAAATATTCTAAGAATTCAAATCTAAAAATGTGCAAATGGAAAGGAACTAGTTAATCTATTGATTTCATTTTAAGAGCACCAATTGAATGTAGATAAAGACTTGCAGAAATGACTATCATTAGGAATCAAATTGCTGAAAAGGAAAAGGTGAATTACTCTATGTATGGAAAGGAACAGAGACTGTAATCTAACTAAAAAGAGACAACAATTGTATTTCTATTGAAAGCAACAACAACTATATTCTAAAGGAAAGGAACAACAAATGTAAACTAATTAAAAGGAATGACAACTGTAAACTAAGTGAAAGGAACAACGAATGTGAACTAAATGAAAGGAACAATAAATGTGAACTTATGAGGAACTGTCATGCATCAAATCTCAGTAATAGGAATTGGAACATCAATCATTTAATGCTTTAGGGAATATCTATTTCTTGCTATTGACATGAAATCATCAACACACTTATGCGTTCATTTAACTACTATAAAAGAGAATCGAATCACAAAACAGAATTTGAACTGATACCATTACAAATCGAATAGTAGCTCCTTCAGACTGGGCCCTTGGTCCTTAGAAGAACTACTATTTGAAATTCAATATATAAAAATGGTAAAACTGCTCGAAGCTTCTATTGATTTCATAGCTGGTACAACATTTTACAAAAACTGCTAATGCGTAGCAATTCTACGTTCTGAATTCTTGGGTGCAATTCTTCTACCTTCTTTCATGATCTATTTACCCCTTATATGTTACAATAATTTGGGTAAATTAAGCTATCCTGAGGATCGAGAGATCCTCAGGATTTCTTTACTATTACAATAAGAAACCCAATTATCTTTAAAACTACCTTGCGCCATAAAGTCTTCAACCTCAAATAGCTTGTGCATCTTCAAGATTCCCTTTGCTATCTTGGGTTTGACAATATTTAACCAATCCTACAATAAAACCAGGCAATCCCAATCATATTTAGGATCTATGTAATCTAATATCCAACAACAACGCTAAAGAGTATATTATTCATTTTCTATTCTATTTGCTTCTAAATAACCGAAAAGTCAATCAAGATGATATCATTAAATGTGGGAAAAAGGAAGATATTTATACCTTTTTCATAACCTAACAGTATCAAACAATTTTCTTTGTGAAATCTATGGAAATTTACAACATCTAGGATTTGGATTCAGATAAAAGTCACAGAACCCTAGCAATGGAAGATGAGTATGTTCATAACAATCCTAGATATCCATCAAAAAAGTAATTTTTGAGGTTTGAAGAGAAATTTGTTGACATCCCTCGCAAAATTTCCCTCCTCATGGTGTTTATAGTTAGCAATATTGTACCATTTAGGGAGGTTGGATTCTCTCACTTGGAGATCAGAGAAAAGGGGAAATCGAGAGATAATGAAGA
>ML822555.1:0-12697 GCA_009831015.1 Picea engelmannii | reverse complement strand
TGTCTAAGGATTTATTCTTAATTATATAAAACACATATTAATCCCCACCATTAACTATGCTAAAAGAAGATGTTATCTGTAACAATTACATATCAATACCATAAAACGATGACCACATTAACATTAACATTACTAGGAATATTAGCATTAAGATAGGTTTAGGATACTTCATAAGTGTGAACTCCATGTTGAGGACTAAAGGAATTAAAAACTCCCTCAACTTATCACAACATTGAAATGTTTTAAATTTGATAATAAACCATTTTTAAAGTAGGTATTAAAATATTTTAATTATGGTATAGATTAAAATATTTTTATTATTAATAAGTTTTAAACACCATGTATTGACTCTACTTAAACATAAAATTAATTAAAAATCTCCTTTATACCAGACTGAAAACAATACCTCTTAACCCAATGAACAGATAAATCAATGAACATATAAATTAATAGTTAATGTAAATAAATCAAAAGAATATTTAAAATTACATATCAATTTTATGTAAAATCGCTAAAAATCAATTGATTCTGATCAGGTGGTAGTACTTCAAAAAGGTAATGTGGAGCGTATTTAAAGGTTGATCCCAACAATCAATTCCTAAAGACATGTGCCACAGTGCTTCTAAATTTAAATTCTTATACAAGGATTTCCAAGCAGATAATGAGTAAAATACAAGTAAAATATAAGTATGAGGTCAAAGGTGAATTGAAGTGGCACATTCTTTTCTCTGCTCATGGATATTCATGCCCACAGTTTATAAAAAAAAAATGCCTAGTAATATAAAAATGCCCACAGTAATATGAAAACGCCCACAGGGATATGAAAATGCCCACTGTGATATAAAAAAGTCCACTGTAATATTTAAACTCTAACTGTAATATATAATCACCCACAGTAATATAAAAACGCCCATAGTGATATAAAAACGTCCACAGTAATATAACAAACAGTCATAAAAACGCCCACAATGGGTACAGGAACGCAGTAAAAAATGCAGGAGATTATGTGGTCGAAATCACGTGGGTATCCTTCCCAATCGTAGAGAAATACAAACAAAAAAAATGCAGAGAAATGTGTTGAATCAAGTGGGTTTCCTCCACCGAAATGCATGGAAATGCAACAGAAAAATGTAGACCAACAAACGTAAGGCACAGTTGTAGATCGCACAGAACCAAGGAAGGTCGGCAACGCCGAGGTCATAAAATCTCTTTTATCCAATACTAACATGCAACAATAGAGTAAGAAGAATTATTATAATTAACTGTAACACAATTACAAATGCCAAAGAACAGAAAGAAAAATCAATCAATCCGATGAGAATCCATGCAGAGTTAAGCCAAGTAGTTTTCATCTCACAAGCCAAGATGAAAATGTTGATAACAATAAAATGTTGATATCATGCAAAATGAAAAACATATCATTGCCTGATCGCCTGCTCCGTGCCTCTCCCTCTTGCCAGCCATCGAGACCTCACCGATAGCTCCCAGCCAATGCTAGGGGTACTCTACTTCCCACTTATCTCCCCAAGTCGCAAAGGGGCCACACACTATCTAGATGGTACGTCTAGATCCCAACTCGCCTCGCAAGGCCGAGCTACCACTCCTATCCGAGTTGGGAAATCCAAACTCTCCACAAGTAATCAGTCAAGTCACAAATTCGGCAGTGTAACGTTACGCTAATAGTCGATCCCCTTCTTCCTTCTCCTCTCTCTCTTTTATATAATTTTAGAACTTCCATTCTTTCCCTAATCTCATTAAATTTTAAGTTTTAATAAAAATATTTCAAAAATTATCCTTCGTACAAGTGTCATCCATCCCCCACTTTCCTCCAATAAATATTTTCTTTAAATTAATAATTGTTTCATTTCCCTCACCCACCTAGAGTTGCTCCTAAATTTACTCCTAGGTGTTCCTAGATTCCCTTACAGGTTTAAATACTTTCCCTAAAATGAAGTTGCTAATTTAGTTCAATTTAGAAGGTTCTTAATTGCAGATTCTTAACTATGTTGACCTCGCTTTTTACAATAATTTCCCCTCTTTCCCTTATTATGTTTCCTCCATTCCTTAGTTTCCTAATTTTTATTATTCCCTTCTTTCCCCTTTTTATTAGAGCCAAAATGGCAGCTGCACAAATTATCCTCTTTTCATTTTTATTAATAATTTAATATCTTTTACACTTTCACAAGTTAAATAGTTAAATTCTTCTTTATATTTTATATCCACATCTTTTGATTAATTTCTTACTCTCCTCATTTTACCCCCAAAATTTTGAAGACCAAAATTATTACTAAAGGGTTTTTATTTTAAATTTTACTATTTTAAATTTTTAGAGATGTTTTCTCAAGGATAGACAAAATTTTACCCTAGAGAAGTTTTAGACTTAAGACTTAGATTTTGAACTGGGTGACATTTAATTAGGGAAGTTGTTTAACAATTTCTTAATGTGTTAAATGTCTTAGGGCCATCTAGGTTTGTTCCTTCATCATCATCAACGCGACGTGCCCTTCATGACACAGCACGTGCTCCAAGGGTGCCACTCGCCTCGTTTGTTTCTTTTGTGCGACGTGCCCTTCAGGATGCACCATGTTCTCCAAGGGTTCCACTCACCTTGTTCATTTCTTTTGCGTGACGTGCCCTTCAGGATGCACCACATGCTGCAAGGGTGCCACTCGCTTCTTGACTGATTGGTAGACATCAATAACCCCTGGAGTCAACACTTCGCTAGGTGAACTTGTGGGAGACTAAGGGATTCTAAGGAATAAGGCCTTTGCCTTATTGCATGCCCCTTAGAATCATCGTGAGCGACTGTCGCAGTCTACCCTCATGACATCATGGGTCTTCTCGAACTAGGTAATCGTTAACCTACAGTTAGAGCCACGGCAAGAGTGCTAGAAGGCTGTGGCAGGGCTGTTGTCCAGACCTTTCCCTCAACCTCTTTGGTAGTCATGTGTGTGGCCCCTTTACTCCATATGTGAGTCTGGTCGGCAAGCTATCGTCAGCCTGCATCATCAACAATCATGTAAGAACATGTCCACATCATATCATTTGATCAAATGTACGAAAATCATAGTAAAACAATCAAACCCCAATAGCACACTCCCTGACTCGATCTGGAGTTCAAGGGGTTCCGTCGATGCCTCTACATCCTCAAGGTCCAATACCTTGCACACTCAGTAACACCGAGTCAATAACACTTGTCTATGTCAATGTAGTAAACATCATGTTATCTATCACAACGCATCATAATCAAGGACATATGTTTTAATATCATAATAGTCAGGATCACTTGTGAGAAAGTGTCCTCGAAGAATAAGTTTTCTCAGTGCGCCAGAGTGGGATGTTACATACATCCCCTCTTGGTCTAAACTTCGTCCTGAAGTTTCATAGTATAAATGTCGAAATAAGTGTATCACAGTATCATATGTCTATCTATCAAACAAAAATGGAAACTGTTGGTGCATATCATATGCATCCTCCCAGGTCGTCGAGTGCGGACTATAATTGTCCCACTAGACCTTGACCTGGTCTATCGTTCAATGTCGTAACTGTCCAAGGCGATGATCTAAGATGGAGACCGGCTCAGTCATGAGTGCTCCCTCGTCCGATACCTGCTAGGAACTCATGTCAATAACATGTGTAGGATCACTAATATAATGTCTAAAAATAGATACATGAAAGACATCATGCATATGCCTCCAAGAATCAGACAAGGCTAGTCGATAGGCCACTGACCCCTTTCTCTCCACAATCTCGAAAGGTCCCATGAACCTAGGAGAGAGTTTAACTCCCTTTCCAAACTTGATCAAACTCTTATGCGGTTTAACCCGCAAGAAGACTCGATCGTTGACCTCATAACTATGGTCGACTCGGTGTGCATCAGCATAACTCTTCTATCGATCCTACGCTTCTTTAATCCTTTGTCTTATGGTTTGCATTTTCTCTTCCATTTCTTGGATTGCTTCTGGTCCCACCAGGACCCTATGCACAAGCCGATCCCAACTCAAGGGTGTCAAACCCGGTCTTCCATAAAGAAACTCGAAGGGCTCCATTTTAATGGTGCTTTGGTAACTGTTGTTGTAAGCGAACTCTACTAGAGGCAATAATTCCTCCCAACGCTTTTGTTGGTCCATCACGTACATGCACAACATGTCTTCCAAGGTTTGGTTCATTCATTCGGTCTTCCTGTCAGTCTCTAGGTGATATGCAGTACTAAAGTTAAGTTGGGTTCCCAAGGCCTCTTGGAAACTCGTCCAAAATCATCCAATAAGCATCGATCCTCGATTGGATATAATCTTCTTATGCATGCCATGTAGCCTCACAATCTCACTGATGAAAAATATAGCTATGTCAGGTGCCTGATACGTCATACGCACAGGAATAAAGTGAGCACTCTTCATCAAAGTGTCTACTACCAAAAAAATTGAGTCATGTCTCCTTGTCGTCAGTGGAAATCCAACAATAAAATCCATCGAAATAACCTCCCATTTCGATTCCAGAATAGCGTGCGGTTGTAGTAATCCCGCTGGGTGTCTATGTTCAACCTTTACCTGCTGAAATCTGAGGAATATGGCCACATAGCTGACTATGTCTGCCTTCATTCCCTTCCAAAAGAATAAGGTCTTAAGGTCTGCCCTCATATTTGTGACTCTCGGGTGAGCCATGTAAACTACTCTATGAGCCTCACTCAGGATCAACATCCTCAACTCGTCGTTTGGCGGTACGTAAATTCAACTTTTAAACCTCAATAACCCATCGCTATCAAAAGAAAATCCCTCATGTCGTGGTACCATCATTGTGTTTTGTCCGATAAAACCCTCAACCTCTTTGTACCAGTCATCATCACGCTGTAAAGTGAAAATATTTTCACGTAGATTTGTCTGAAGAGGCAACATCGAAAAGATGTGTGGTCTCTGACTCAAAGCATCTGCCACTCGGTTCATTATTCCCTTTATGTAAGTAATCTCAAATTCGTACTCGCTAAGCAATTCTGACCAATGCCGTTGTCATGCGTTCAGGTTGCTTTGCGTAAAAATTTGTTGTAGTCCACAATGATCAGTCTTTAGTTCAAATTTTCATCCAATGAGGTAGTGTCTCCAAACCTTCAAGGCATATACGGTGGCTAATAACTCCAAATCGTGCGTCGCATAGTTCTCCTCATGCCTTCTCAGTTTCCTCAAAATGTAAGCGATTACTCGTCTATCTTGCATCAAGACTCCACCTAAGCCTATCTTGGATGCGTCTGTGCATACCAAGAAGTCCACGTCCATGTCAGGGACCTTTAGTATCGACATTTTTTTCAACAACTCCTTAAGCCTCTGAAATGCTTCTGTGCATTTCTCGGTCCAAAAGAACTTCTTGTGTTTCTTCTGCAATTCCGTGATCGGATTTGCTATCTTCAAAAATCCCCCGACAAACTATCGATAGTCTCCTGCTAAACCCATAAAGCTATGCACTTCCATGACATTCATCGATGCAGGCCATTCCATAATAGCCTCGACCTTGGCTGGATCCACGGCGATACCTTCCTATTCGACTGCCCTTACCTTAATCCTTTTTAGCGCTGCGCCAGAAATGAAACTCTCGGTATCACTGGGATCTATCAAAATAATAAGGATTTGGTCAACGACGGTACTTGTCATCTCGAGCACAGTCGACTGGTGCTCTACCTGGCTGTTATGCATCGCTGCATGAATCCGATGGACCTTACCCATATCTCCCACTGTAGTGGGTTCGGCTGATCCGAATGCTCTGGTCCTCTCCACAGGACAGTCGCGTTGGTAGTGTGGCTCCCCACACGTCCAACATCCCTTCTTCGGCCCAGTAGTCTTGGTACCCAAAGTAGAAGATGAGGGCCCACCGGCCTGGAACTCTGGTCTATGCTGCTGAACAGGCCTAAACTGTCGTTGTTGCGGGCGACACTGCTGCTGATGCTATGGTCCCCGATAAGGTGTCTGTTGTTGAGGCAGCGGTCGCTGGGGTGTAGTGAAAGTGGATCCCCTCTAGAAGCCACGATATCCCAGCGTATGTCTTGCCAGTTTCTGGTGTTGTTGGGTTCCATATGAACCCTGCCCTACTAGTCTCGCTGGAGTCCTAGTCTGACCCCCATTGTTAAGCTCCTCCTTAGCTATGAAGGCCTTCCGGACGACATCTTGCAAGGTTTGAAGCATCAAAATCCTAACCTTTACACGTAGACTGATATTAAGGCCTAACATGAACCTGTTGACCTTAAGTTTTTTCGTGTTAAGGTGCGGAGCAAACCAGAGTAGCTCCATAAAATGGGCCTTATACTCAGGCACCATACGACCTCCCTGACATAACGCGTTGAACTCATTGAGTTGATGCTTGATGAATTCCTCTGAAAGGTACCTCTATCGGAACCGTTCCTCAAACAGTTCCCATGACACGTCTTCGATGACCATGTTCAGCTATGGTAGGAGCGTCTTCCACCATAGAAGAGTGCTCCCCTTCAGTTGAAATACCGCCATGCGGACCTTCATGTTGGAGGTATAATCACGAAGTGAAAAGCATATCGCCATGTTCTCCAACCATGCCTCGGTGGCTATGCCATCCAGGGCACCAAAGAACTTGAGAAATTTGACCTTCTCGAGTTCATGGTGAATGCTACCAGTAATGGTCGATGCACGTGACAGAATGTCAGCGGGTGCCAACGCCCTAGCCTCATCTATGTCCAAATGACTGATCAGTGCCTTGGACATGTGTTGAAAGGATCTCATCATCCCCACTGCATCGCCAACTACTATCTTCTCCTGTCTGAGAAACTACTCATTTCCCTGGAGGTTATACCCCTTAGGCGTGGATGCTACTAGAGGCATCGCGCCCCCTCCCCTAGCACCCCGTCATCTGCCTCCGCGACATCCTCTAACCATGATTACCTGCATGCACACAATCAACTTGATTAGCAACAATATAATCAAATCATGTCAACCAAATTCATAGTGATCCTAAGTCGCGGGTCGAACCCGCTCTGATACCATATGTAACGATCCTCCACATTTCGACGACAAACCTCTTAAAACAAGTGCAAAATTTCCTTTTTTTTTGGTTTGTGCATGTGTACAACGGTAACAAGACATTGTAGTCTACACCACCACATGATGACGAATCATGACGCATACAACTATGATATCATCATAAAGATCCAAGACGCATATCAACATCTGCCAGCAATGAACAACAATCAACCGACAATTATAAGAATGACTACCTAACCGTCCTACCCTACAATGGTTAGGACCTCCAAGACACATAAGCAATACTCAAGCCTAGGTTCCCATCGATTTTAACCATTTAAGGTCTCAGGGATGGCGACTGTTATGAGGAACATGGAGGTGTCTACATCCCGCCCAACACAATAAGACCAAGCCTACTAAGCCAATGATAAAAACATAACCATCACGATCGCAGTCCACAAGGTTATCTACATTAAGGCAATTTGCGATAGTGAATCATTAATAACTCATTAAATTACTCATTACAGTATTGCATGGGAGGTGTACTTTTAATTCAAGTTTCAAGACAATTGGCAATCAATAAAGCAAGTAAGGTAATTAACACATCTTATTCCAACCTTCATTACGAGCCCTGCAATGCTTTTCTAAAGTGCATAATATCATTAATGTATGATCTAAATTAGTCTTGAAAACATTTCACTTCGCAATTCTCAATTACTAGTGACAACAGGGCATCATCTAATTTGTCATTTAAAGAACATTACTAAGCAAGTCTAAAATTCAATTGGATTAATAATTAAAGTAAAGGTAATCATCAATCAAAATCTAACTAGTCTGTCAACCAACCATCTGCAGGTCATTAGAATTCAAGTATCTAAATTGGAACTGAAAGAAGCATATACTCAACACCCATAAGGATGACAAGGCAGGTCAGTAAAATAAGAATTTGTGCTAGCTAAAAGGTCATTCTATTTTGTAAAGCATCACTCCTTCCACATCACCCTTTATTATTTACATGCATTATTTTATTTGCTTCCCAATTTCATACAACCACATTCAATAATACCAAAATGAGATAGACACTGGACTTTTATCCAATTTAAAATAAATTCGTTGCTTTTCCAATCAAATCTTATCAAGTTGTTGAATGTGCTACGAAAATCATTTACTTACTTATTTTGGGCTATGCTACATGGTTTTATGCCTAGTTAAGGAATTGATAACATAAATTACTATTCTAATCATTTCCAATAATTTGATTATTATTGGATACTTTTACAATTGGTGAACAGGGTATGTTATGATTAGACTGAGGTTGAGTAGTTGATAATCTACATAAAAGCACAAGGATTTCAAGAGCATCTCACTATCTAAGGATTTATTCTTAATTATATAAAACACATATTAATCCCCACCATTAACTATGCTAAAAGCATATGTTATCTATAACAATTACATATCAATACCATAAAACAATGACCACATTAACATTAACACTACCAGAAATATTAGCATTAAGATAGGTTTAGGATACTTCATCAGTGTGAAATCCATGTTGAGGACTAAAGGAATTAAAAACTCCCTCAACTTATCACAACATCGAAATTTTTTAAATTTGTTAATAAAATATTTTTAAAGTAGATATTGAAATATTTTAATTATGGTATAGATTAAAATATTTTTATTATTAATAATTTTTAAATACCATGTATTGAATCTACTTAAACATAAAATTAATTACAAATATCCTTTATACCAGACTAAAAACAATACCTCTTAATCCAATGAACGGATAAATCAATGAACGGATAAATTAATAGTTAATGTAAATAAATCAAAAGAATATTTAAAATTACATATCAATTTTGTGTAAAATCGCTAAAAATCAATTGATTCTGATCAGGTTGTAGTACTTCAAAAAGGTTATGTGGAGCATATTTAAAGGTTGATCCCAACAATCAATTCCTAAAGACCTGTGTCGCAGTGCTTCTAAATTTAAATTCTTATACAAGGATTTCCAAGCAGATAATGAGTAAAATACAAGTAAAATATAAGTATGGGGTCGACAGTGAATTGAAGTGGCACATTCTTTTCTCTGCTCATGGATATTCAGGCCCATAGTTTATAAAATAATAATGCCAAGTAATTTAAAAACACCCACGGTAATATGAAAATGCCCACAGGGATATGAAAACACCCACTATGATATAAAAACGCCCACTGTAATATTTAAACGCCCACTGTAATATATAATTTCCCACAGTAATATAAAAATACCCACAATGATATAAAAACGCCCACATTAATATAAAACACAGTCATAAAAATGCCCACAATAGGTATAGGAACTCAGTAAAAAACGCAGGAGATTATGTGGTCAAAATCACGTGGGTATCCTCCCCAATTGCAGTGAAATACAAACAAAAATAATGTAGAGAAAGGTGTTGAATCGAGTGGGTTTCCTCCATCGAAACGCATGGAAATGAAACAAGAAAACACAAACCAACAAATGTAAGGCACAATTGTAGATCACACAAAGCCAAGGAAGGTCAGCAACGCCAAGGTCATAAAATCTCTTTTATCCAATACTGACATGCAACAACAGAGTAAGAAGAATTATTATAATTAATTGTAACACAATTACAAATGCCGAAGAACAAAAAGGAAAACCAATCAATCCGATGAGAACCCATGCAGAGTTAAGCCAAGTAGTTTTCATCTCACAAGCCAAGATAAAAATGTTGATAACAATAAAAGAGGGCTAAGGTCCTAATACCTTCTATCATGCAAAATGAAAAACATATCGTTTCCTGATCGCCTGCTCCGATTGTTGTCCGTGCGCTCCATGCCGCTACTGCTCGTCGACAGTCGAGACCTCACTGGTACCTCCCAACCAATGATAGGGGTACTCTTCTTCCCCCTTATCCCCCCAAGCCACAAAGGGGCACACACTATCCATATGTTACGTCTAGCTCCCAGCTCACCTCGCAAGGCCGAGCTACCACTCCTATCCAAGCTGGGAAATCCCAACTCTCCATAAGTAATCAGTCAAGTCACAAATCTGACAGCATAACTTTACACTAATAGATGATCCCCTTCTTCATTTTCCTATCTCTCTCTTTTATAGAATTTTAGAACTTCCATTCTTTCCCTAATATCATTAAATTTTAAGTTTTAATAAAAATCTTTCAAAAATTCTCCTTCGTACAAGTGTCATCCATCCCCCACTTTCCTCCAATAAATATTTTCTTTAAATTAATAATTGTTTCATTTCCCTCACCCACCTAGATTTTCTCCTAAATTTACTCCTAGGTGTTCCTAGATTCCCTTACAGGTTTAAATGCTTTCCCTAAAATGATGTTGTTAATTTAGTTCAATTTAGAAGGTTCTTAATTGCAGATTCTTAACTATGTTGACCTCGCTTTTTACCATAAGTTTCCCTCTTTCCCTTATTATGTTTCCTCCATTCCTTAGTTTTCTAATTTTTATTATTCCCTTATTCCCCCTTTTTATTAGAGCCAAAATTGCAATTGCGCAAATTAGCCCCTTTTCCTTTTTATTAATAATTTAATATCTTTTACACTTTCACAAGTTAAATAGTTAAATTCTTCTTTATATTTTATATCCACATCTTTTAATTAATTTCTTACTCTCCTCATTTTACCCCCAAAATTATTACTAAAGGATTTTTATTTTAAATTTTACTATTTTAAATTTTTAGAGATGTTTTCTCAAGGATAGACAAAATTTTACCCTAGAGAAGTTTTAGACCTAGGACTTAGATTCTGAACTGGGTGACATTTAATTAGGGAAGTTGTTTAAGAATTTAGTAATGTGTTAAATGTCTTAGGTCCATCTAGGTTTGTTTCTTCATCATCATCAACGCGATGTGCCCTTCAGGACGCACCACGTGCTCCAAGGGTACCACTCGCCTCGTTTGTTTCTTTTGCGTGACGTGCCCTTCAGGATGCACCACATGCTCCAAGGGTGCCACTTGCCTCATTTGTTTCTTTTGCACGATGTGACCTTCAAGATGGACCACATGCTTCAAGGGTGCCACTCGCTTCTTGATTGATTGGTAGACATCAATAACCCTTGGAGTCAACACTCCGCTAGGTGAACTTGTGGGAGACTAAGGGATTCTAACGAATAAGGTCCTCGCCTTATTGTGCGCCCCTTAGAATCATCGTGAGTGACTATTGTAGTCTACCCTCATGCCATCATGGGTCCTCTCGAACTAGATAATCGTTAACCCACAGTTCGAGCCACAACGGGAGTGCTAGTAGGTTGTGGCAGGGCTGTTGTCCACACCTCTCCCTCAACTTTTCTGGTAGTCGTGTGTGTGGCCACTTTACTCCATATGTGAGTCTGATCGGAAAGTTATCGTTAGCCTGCATCATCAAAAATCATGTCAGAACATGTCCACATCATATCATCTGATAAAATGTACTAAAATTACAGTAAAAAAATCAAACTCCAATAGCACACTCCCTGAATCTATCCAGAGTCCAAGGGGTTCCGTCGATGCCTCTGCATCCTCAAGGTCTAAAACCCTACACACTCAATAAAACCGAGTCAATAGCACCTGTCTATGTCAATGTAGTAAACATCATGTTATCTATCAAAACGCATCATAATCAAGGACAAATATTTTAATATCATAATAGTCCGGATCACTTGCGAGCAAGTGTCCTCAAAGAATAAGTTTTCTCAGTGCTCTAGAGCAGGATGTTACAATTCTAGTTTCAATGATATGTAATTGATAGAAAAATACAAATAAACTATCTTTTCAATGAATTAGTGAGGTGTATCCAAGCATCTGCATGAGTGGTGAACATCCAACTTCCATGTCCAAGAGAGAAATCTGCAATGAACCTTATGACTGTTCTAAATAAATTCAGAACATGTATTGATAGCTTAGGTTTTAATGACAGAAAAGGAAACAAAAATATAAACCTGTGATCTCATAATTATACATGATTACAATAAGATCCATGTGGAAGAAATCTATTCATTTTATCATTCAATTTAAAACTAAAAGATAAATCCCATTATTTAAATCGAAGATATAATCACAACATTTTTATTTTGATGAAGCAAATGATAGATGGTATTTATAAATAAAACCTCCTACACATCACAGATCATTTAATCTAAAGATATCAGACCTGCACATGTAACATGATTAAAAAAACATATATAACAACATTATAAACAAAAGGCTCAAGACAAAATGCATACATGCCATTCTATTAAGTTTTTGGAATCACTTGTCCATTCTGTAGTCTTGGAAGAATTTTTTTAAATAATAGACTTTAAAGATTGGAAAAATTAATACATAAATGATAATAATTAACCATGTATTGATAAAAAATACTAAATTTGTTTAAATCAATTCATAATCAATTATTCAAAGAATATGAAGAAATTATAATGAAAATAAAACAATTTTACTCATAGGACAAAAGCCATTAAGAAACCTGGAATTCCATATTCTTCTTTGAAAATACTCGTCCATTCTCCCAAAGATTCCATCCATCCATTACTCCATTTGAAAGAAATAAAAAGTTTACAAAAGCAATAATATACAAAAGAGAAAGGATTAAAATCCTCCTCTCCAATTCTTGGATCTTCCATGGCTCTGAAATTTCTCATATATTTATACAATGAATGAACAGTCTGGGCGTCACTATTAATTTTCGCCACTTGAAATTTGCCTCGTAAAA
>ML822554.1:112655-125796 GCA_009831015.1 Picea engelmannii | reverse complement strand
TATTCTAATGATACAATTCCTCTACAATGATACAATGGTGAGGGTGTCTATACCCGTTTTCCCTCCTACTCTCTAAACTGTCTAATCTATCATTCAAATCTACCTACTTTCTTTAACTATGCATAAATTCCTCTACCTTCTACAGATGAGAGAAAATCGCTCATGATCTGTTTACAATATGCAAGTACGATTCCCCTTAACCATTTCATTAATGTTTCTAAAATATTTCAAAACGTGAAAAATGCATGTTGCAGTTTCCAGCTGTCTTTCACCTCCACGCTCGCTTGACTGCTTACGATGATCCTGCATCATACTCCCTCGCTTGAAAATTTTCATAAACTCATGTTCATGAGCTCTTGCATGGTCTGTCCATGCTTCTAAATTTCCGCCTCATCTTCCCAGCTGACATCTTCAATTGGATTTCCCTTCAACTTGACCAAGTATTCAAAATACTCTTTCCTCTTGGTCTTTTTGCTAATCCTTTTTCCAATTATGCTTTCCATTTGTGGCTTTTCAGCTACATGCATTTGGTTTGTCCACTGAATTTCCTTATGTTCATCCTCTGTTCCTACTTCTTCAGCTCTATAAGGGTACAAATCTACAACATTTAATATTGGTGAAATTCTGATCCCATTGGGTAATTCAATCTCATATGCGTTTGCCCCAAGTTTCTTCAAGACCTTGCATGGCCCAATCTTTTTCATTTTTAATTTGTTATATGTTCCCCTTGGGAACCTTTCCTTCCTCAGATGTGCAAGAATCAGATCACCAACTTCAAATTGAATTTCTCGCCTATGTTTATCTTCTCTGCACTTGTATTCATGAGTTGAACTCTGCAATCGCTCCTTGACTCTGCTGTGAATATCCTTCATTGCTTCTGCAAAGTTCTCTGCGCTAGCACTCCTGAATTCATTTTGTTATGAATTTCTCAATTCAGAAACTCCTCTTGGCTGCATTCCATATACAATTTGGAATGGACTCTACCCTGTGCTTCTGTTGACTGAATCATTGTAAGAAAATTCTGCCTATGGCAGAATATGATCCCACTGACTGTGATGTTCAGTCAGTAGGATCCTTAGCAAATCCCCCAAGCTCCTGTTCACAACTTCTATCTACCCATCCGTCTGAGGATGATACGCTGAGATAAATGACAAACTTGTTCCCATCTTCTTCCATAAAGTTCTCCATAAATGTCCCATGAACTTAGTACCCCGATCATAATTGATACTCCTGGGCAAGCCGTGAAGTCTGACGACTTCCTTGAAAAACAGGTTTGCAATATGTGTTGCGTTGTTGGTTTTCTGGCATGGTATGAAATGTGCCATCTTGGAAAATCTGTCGAATACCACAAAGATTGAATCACATCCTCTTTGTTTCCTTGGCAGTCCCAATACAAAATCCATTCTCACCGCATCCCACAGCCTCTCAGGTATGGGTAATGGCTGGCATAACCATGTGTTTTTCCTTTTCCCTTTTGTGTGCTGACAAATCCTGCATCTATCCACAAATTTCTTGACATCTGTCCTCATCCCTGGCCAAAAAATATGAGCCATTCAATTTTGAGAACGTCTTATCATGACCGAAGTGTCCGACCAATCCTCCACTGTGTTTTTCTTTTAGCAGATTCTCCCTCATGGAGCATTTTGGAATACACAACTGATTGCCCCTGAATAATAATCCATCCTGGATCATGTATTCAATCCACTAGGTTTTGTCTCTAAGAATTGGATTCTCAGATGCCTCATACGCCTCTTTAAAATCCGGGTCATCCCTTTACATTTCTTTGAGGTTATCAAAACCCAAAATTTTGACTCTAAATTCCCGCATAAGCAAACATTTCCTGCTCAAAGCATCAACAACTTTGTTAGCAGTTCCAGAAATATGCTTAATCACAAAAGTAAAATTTTGCATGAATTCAACCCATTTAGCATGCTTTTGGTTCAACCTGTCCTGCTGAGTCACGAATTGTAAAGCGTGATTATCACTGTACAAAAAAAACTCTTTAGGAACCAAATAATGTCTCCATTTCTTCAGCGCTTGTATGCCTGCATAGAATTATTTGTCATATGTTGAGTATTTAAGCTTCGCTTCATTTAGTTTCTCACTGAATTATGTGATTGGCCTATCTCCTTGGCTCAAGACCGCTCCAATTGCAAATCCACTCGCGTCACACTTGACCTGGAATGTCTTGCTGAAATCAGGAAAAACCAAAATCGACTGCTCAGTTATAGTCTTCTTCAGCAGGTTGAAACTCTTCTCTACTTTCTCTTTCTAGTGAAAAGATTTGTGTCTTTTATTCACTATATCCGTCATCGGTGCGCTAATTCCACTGAAATTTCGAATGAATTTCCTGTAGAAACTAGCTAAACCATGGAAGCTTCAAAATTCAAACACACTCTTCGGCAATGGCCAATTCTTAATTGCATTCACCTTTTCCGGGTCCATCTTCAGCTCCTTTGCAGAGATAAAAAAACCCAAATAAATGAGTTATGTCCTCATAAATGATGATTTCTTCATATTAATCAGCAATTTCTCTTGTTGTAATCTCCTCATCACTGTAGCTAAATGCTTCAAGTTCTCTATTTCATTCTTGCTAAAAATTAATATATCGTCAAGATATACAATGACGAATTTCCCGATAAACTCCTTCAGGACTTCATTCATCAATCTCATGAAAGTACTAGGCGCATTCGTTAAGACAAATGGCATAACAAGCCATTCATACATCCCTCCATTTGTCTTGAATGTTGTCTTCCATTCATCACATTATCTCATTCGAATTTGATGATATCCGCTTTTCAAATCAATCTTTGAAAAAATCTTGCTCCACTCAAGAAATCCATCAAATCATCCATCCTTGGCAATGGAAATCTATATCTGATGGTAATCTTATTGATTTCCCTTGAGTCTGTACACATCCTCCAGCCTCCATATTTCTTTGGGTTGAGCACTATTGGAACAACGCATGGACTCAAGCTGTCTCTAATCAATCCTTTGTCCATTAAATCCTGGACTTGTCTCTTGACTTCTTCATTCTCCCATGGCGTCAACCTGTACGCTTCTTTGTTTGGTAAACGTGCTCTAGGTATAAGATCAATGTGATGGCTTATACTTCTGATAGGTGGCAATGAACGAGGTAGTTCGTCCACTACTATATCAGTGAACTCTTCCAACAACTTATGGATTTCCTCTGGTAAATAATCCACTCTTGTACTGGTTAAAACAATTATAGGCTTCCTGACCATGATAAATTGTGTGTCTTCCTTCTTCTTAACCTCACTAAGAAGTTCCTTCCCACTCATGAGAAGTACAGTGTTACTCACCTCTGGTTTCATTTCTTTATCTTTAATTGGCAACAACATGTGTGTCCTCCCATTCTTCTCCAGGGTGTATGTGTTATTTCTCCCATCATGAACCACATTTCTGTCATATTTCCATGGTCTACCGAGCAATAGATGACAAACATCCATGGGAATGAAATCACACAATATTTCATCCTTATATCCTCCTATTTTAAATTCAACTAAACACTATTTAGTGACATTTACCTGATGTCCTTTTTGTAGCCACAAAAATCTGTATGGGCTTAGATGTACAATAGTCTCTAGCTCTAGCTTTTCTACCATCTCTATAGAAACAAGATTGTTTGTGCTACCGCTGTCCACGATGACTTTGCATACTCTATCTTTTGTTTTGCAAGAAGTCTGAAACAGACAGTTCCTTTGGGTTGGGTTCTCTGCCTCCTTTTCTGGTGTTAAGAGAACTTTCCTCACCATCAAGGATCTTCCGCCTTCAACATCTTCTGCCTCAACATTCCATCCTTGTGCTTAGGCAATGTGAGTTTTACCACCTTATTTCTTCCTATCTGGACACTCATAATATTTATGTCCATTTTCCCATAGACAAAACATTTTACTTCACCGCCTCTGCCTCTTCCTCTTCCTCTGGCTCGAGGAAAAGTATTTCTATCAACATACTGCCCTCTCTGTGAGCTTCCTCCTCTCTCATTTTGAGGTTGAGGTTTCTTTCCCTCTTCTTGAGGTCTCTAAGTTCTATCTTGGGCAATTGTTTTGCCTCTGGCTTGACTTCTGCCTTGGCCTCTTTGACCTTACTCTCGACTCAGCTTCTCTTCAACTTTCAGAGAAATATGATAAGTATCTTCTACAGTTCGAATGATCACCATGAACATATCATCTTGGATGTCATATCTTAGACCATTCATGTACCTGGCAACGTTTTCATCATCGCTTTCCTGATGACCTACCCTAATGTTTATCTTGTAGAACTCTTTAGTGTACTCCTTCACTGTCATCATCTTCTGTCTCAAATTCTGCATCCTTGGAAACAAAGTAATTTGATAGTCCTTGGGTATGAATTTGGCCTTCATCTTTGCAACCATTCTATCCTAACTTTTGATTTTTTGTTTTCCTTTGCAGCGTCTGTCAGCCTGTAGTTCATCCCACCATAGTGTTGGATGCCCTTTAATTCTAGTGACAACATGTTTGACTTTTCTATCTTCCTCGACATCCTCATAGTCGAAGTATTTATCCAGACCTCTAATCTAGTCTAGAAGTTCTTCAACATCCATGTTTCCCTCATACATGGGAATCTCCATCTTTTCTCTAGAACCTATCCTTGCAACAACCCTGAATAGGTGTTCGTCTACAACATCTTCGACTGCGACTTCTTCTCTGTGTCCAGCTTTATTTTCACTGTCAACTTCACTGATATCCTCAGTGTCAATTGTGAACCTCTGTGTTGTTTCCATGGCATCAAGACTGGCACATAATTCACGCATTTCCCTCACCACTACTGGATTAGGCATTGGCCTGTCTCTTCGTCTCATCGGCATGGCTGAGAAATGTTCTCCCTTCCTTTGCTATAGAAAGGAAATAACTTTTTATGTGCTCTAATGTGTATCAGAGTACTCTTTCTCCTCTCTCCCCCTCTGTCTGCAATATAAAAATAGAGTCAAGCTCTAATACCACTCTTACACAGACCCCCAACCCTCAGGCCGAGATCCGCTCACAGGATCATTCAAATCTCCTTGAGCCGAAGTGGCTATTTCGGATCCCTATCGGAACCTCCAATGGATCGATCCATAGATCCTTATGAATTGAGCCTGTGTGAACAAACACCAGGTGCCAACCCAAATATCCTTGACCACAATAATGTCATGCCCTTCACCGAACTAGGACTTCAGGTTTCGCAATTTCGTGATCCCTGTTGTCGAGGGTTCCTGTCTCTACAACCTCTGAAACCCGAATTGTTGAATTCCAATGCACTCAGCAAAGGTTGGCTTCCCAACGAACTTCTCACTTCATTGGGGTTTTGGACTTCGCGACTTTGCGAATCCAGATGCAAGGCTCCCAGTCCTTCGACCTCTGAACCCTGAAACGGTCAGCAAGATTTGACTCCACTGATTGACGAAGACACACCACCTGTCTACTCCAATACTTTCTATCCCTGACGCAGACTCCTGCCATTTATCAACCACACGGGTCCCACAAAACGGATGTGCCACGTGTTGCATGAGCCTCGCTCAATCCGATGACTTGGTATATTTTAGGCTTCTGGTTATTGGGAGTTCCAAAATCTCGATCCCAAAACACTGCCTCCTCCATTTTCCAACACCCGAAGTGACGAAATCCCGAAACTCCATGCCAGTTCTTGTCACAACTCGTGACTTCGGGACTTTTGTTCCATTGTGCTCAATTTATTGTTGTCAGGATCCCCGAAATGTCGAAATGATACGACGAATCAAACATATCACGATCAATGGTCCTCGTTGATTCTTGAACTCAAAGGGATGGTTTCATCCAAACCTTATTTGCCCTGCAACTCCTCTAGATCCTACGGTCTTCACAGCTTCACGAATTCTACACAGAGAATTCCAACAGTTCGTCCCTCCTTGACAGTTTCTGTGAAATGAACCAAAGTTCTTCCATCGGAACTTAACTTATGCTGGATGACTTCGACCTTCGTATTCCTTTGAAGTATTTCAATCTCCGTCGTCCTTTGAAGTGTTCAAAAGTGTTAACCCTCCTGAGATTTCTCTGGAAACTTCAAGCCTTGAAAGGACTCCTTCACGCACTCCTTGCGACAATCGTTCGAATACTCCTGGGTATTTGACCTTTCGATTCTATGCACTCCCTAAAACAACAATCTTTCCCTCCTCAACCTTAGTGGATAATCTCTAAGGCCTCACCTAGCCTATGCACACATTGCACGACTTCGGTGATTCTCCTGCACTTCTGCTGGAATGAGAACAACAGTATCCCTCCTGAGCTTTTTGAGGTAAAATCTGAACCTTAGTCAACGCACTCCTTCCAAGAAATTCTCTCACTCAGGAAAAGAAACAATTGAAACTCATTCTCTCTCTCTCTCAGACTTCAAACATTCAACATGAAATCATACATACACACAGTATTAAAAAAAATGCATAACCAAAGATAATAAACAACCATAAGCCTACCATTCACCATGTATAAATAGAAAACATCATAACACCATGAAATCTGATTCAAAGCTTCATATATTAATTCAAAGATCCTGTACATGGATTCTTCTCTACAGCTCTCTGCTACAACTCTCCTCTCTTTTATTCTAATGATACAATTCCTCTACAATGATACAATGGTGAGGGTGTCTATACCTGTTTTCCCTCCTACTCTCTAAATTATCTAATCTATCATTCAAATCTACCTACTTTCATTAAATATGCATAAATGCCTCTACCTTCTATAGATGAGAGTGAATCGCTCATGATATATTTACAATATGCAAGTACGTTTCCCCTTAACCATTTCATTAATGTTTCAAAAATATTTCAAAATGTGAAAAATGCATGTTGTGATTTCCAACTGTCTTTCGCCTCCACGCTCGCTTGACTGCTTACGATGCTCCTGCATCAATTTATGTGAATGATCCTAACACTTTCCATTTCTAGTGTAGGGAGGGTTCTCCTTACTTGAAGAATGTTTTCCCCATATTTATGACACCCTAGATATTTCTACTTATAGTACCTAGCTTCCATTTCAATTAAGACAAAAATACATGCTGCAAATACCTTGAGCATTTTTAGTATTATTGCAAATTTGTTTTGATCGAAAATTCAATTTGGACATATTTTGATGGAGGAATATTTAATTCAAAGACAAAAGCTATCTTGGAGAAGGGGTGTACTTTATAGGAGGTTGTTATTGGTATGTTGTTGTGGTCCTCGCATGAAGATATCTATTCTCGAGTGAGGGTTATTTCATGGAGTTTTATTTGTTATATGCATGAGTTATTTTTCCTCTTGGAGATGGAACACTTCATATAGAGATTCCCTTGGAGTAGTTTGGGAGGAATGACACTTTATTTTTATATTTCTCTATTCTTACACTTCTCTCATTGTTATAAAGCATTACACATAGTTAAGGGGGTAGATCAATGCTTTGTATTTTTCTCATTGCTTCATATTTTTTTCTAGAGAGTGTGTGATTGAGAGCTATCATAGAGTACATGTGTTGGTTGAACTTATTTACATTCATCATTATGGTTTCTTTTATACCATGTGATGTGGAAATGTTGAAGAATATTGACTTCCCTGAGATCTTGGAGAGTGTTTGGTGTGTTCCTACTAGTCAAGGACTTTTTTCTTCTACAACCTAGGGTCATAAAGATCTATCAACTACTTTCTTGGTGACTAGTACATGTGTTTGTTGTGTAAGAATTTCTATATTTTATATACTCTCTCTTTTATTTCATGCTTAATAGGAAACTCGGTAGTAGGAATTAAATAATTTTTTTACCATACTCATTTTTCTCATTCATATTTAGATCCATATAAGGCACTAGTTTATCTATAAGGTTATTTATTCATAAAAAGACAATCATTTAGTTCTACTTGATTTTCATGCATCCTTAGGCATAATGTTGAACATACATATTAGTTAATTTTATTTATTGTCCTTAGCTTTTCTGTCAAAAAAAAAATTAGCTTAAGTTTCCTATTTTTTGTAACTTATTGTAGAAAGATACAATATTTATACCTCCTCCTCAATTTGCATGCATAACACATATAAAATAATACAAAAACAACATTGCATTACTATTTCCAACAATTAAAACAATGATTACTACTTGCTATATTTGTTTGTTTTTTGCACAACAATTAGTTGGTTTTAGCATAAATGTGCATTGGTTTGCATGCCTAGTTTTCCTTAGTAAATATTTGCATCTTTTTTTTCATCTTTTTTTTTTTTCATTTTTATAGCATTTTAGTAGATTTGGTTTATTGAATTGTAAACTTTTACATAGAACAACACTTTATTTATTTTTATTTAAGGTACTACTAATAGTTAGTTGATTTGCAATTGATCCCTTAGATCACTTAGGGATACCACCATGTGGTTAACATTCACTAACTTTGAAGTGAGAGGAAGTAAGAAAGGTGGTGATGGCTTATTTCCTATAGTTATTTGGACCCCATGATCTATCTTTTCAAGTTCGAACATTATGGGTGATAACATTTTGGCCTTGCTGGTAGGGAGCTTATCTAGGATTTATAATATGTAGAACAACTAAATTTACTAAGATGAGCATTGGTTCATGTGTTTTTTTATTTATTTATCACATGGAGACTCCACTTTTGTAGCTCTAGATCATGTAAGGAAAACTATGATATTGGACACTAATGAAGCCATTACTCTAACTTTAGATAAACTTGAGGAGCTTCTCTACTAGGTTAGATTTATAGTTTCTTGTAAGAAATTTCTTGCTACTTTTCCTTTTGTTTAAGCTTGCCCTAGTTCTCCAAAATCTCCTAGTTCTATGAGTGAGCCTTTAATAATTACTTCTCTGAGAAATATTTTTCTGAGTGTTGTTCTGAGTCAATCACACCTAGTTTCATCACTATTTGTTCCAATGAATTGTGCATCACTGAGTTTCACTACCATAGAAGGGTATTGCCGTGACCTTGTTCATAAGTCTTGTTATCCCCACTTTTTAGGGATAACTAGGAGATCATGTCTTGAGGCCCATAGGTCCTAGACATGGAGTAGTGAGAGAAATATTGACCTGAGCATGGCCCTGGAGGCCCCACCTTTTCTTCTTCCATCATCTTTATATTGTCAGCAACAACAACATCCATCACCATCAGTTTGGTCCTGTATCAAAAGAGGTTCTTGCTTCATGAGGTAATTAGTCCAGGTATCATGGTATGTGTCACATTTGATCATTAAAACCTTTAGATGTATGCATCTAATTCCTTTTATTTATAACGACTGCTTGGATCTTACATTTTCCCACTTGACCATGTTTGGGGGGATTGAAAGATTGCCTTAGAAAGCATGTATCTGTAGGTTTTGGTTTGCCACTAGGGGATTTTTGAAAAGATATCATCCGCTCCCATCATAGCACCACCTTTTCATCTTACTTCCCGCTCACTTATCCCTTTCCCCTTGTCCGGGAATTGGGTTGACCTATTTTCAGGACTGCACCTTACCTCGTGGGAAGAAGGGGCTAAAGGCCCAGAAGGTAAAATCAAGCTGGTAAAAGATAAAAGCCTAAGAATAAAACCTCGATATGCTTCACACAGGGATCCCTGAGAAAGGAATAAAAGGCTTCTCAGCAAGACATAAGAGGGACCTAGAGAAATAATAAAATAAGACCTAGTCAGAGAATACAGGGTCTCATCATGAGCCAACTTATTAGGACCATGGGTACCTAGAAGTATGACATTGCCACCAGTTGGTTACCACACGAGGGCAGTGACTCTTGGTTGCATGACCAAGGGAAAGGGGGTCTCATCACAAGCCAACCTTCTCATCTCTGTGAAGGTACTTGTGGGTAACACTGTCATCTCTAGTCACCATGCCAAGGCAGTGTCCCCTGATTAGCTCTTGAATTTAAAAAAAGAAACAAAGAATAAAAATAATAAAGGCAAGAATGGGCTTGGAAAAAATGCATCTGTGATAGGTACAGCTCGCCTTCTACAAATACACCCATAGGTAACACTTTTTCATCCTTATCCTTAACTGCACCCACATGCTTGGACATCCTTTGAACACATCACCCACTTACATGGCTTGGATGAGGTCTTTTCGAGAAATTTCCTTTTCCTGTGGGCACTAGCCCAATAGGAAACCTTGTCTCTTTCTTCAGACTTGTATTGCAGGCTTGTGTAACATCTTTGAGCTATTGATTAATGTACTAGGGATTTTGTGCATATGTTTAATAATATTGATGATGAGATGTGATTGACATTGCTATGATCCATGTGACTGATGAGCCCATGGAGGGCGTAGCCTTTGATGTGTAGGACCCTGCCTGACGGAAAGGTACCATTTGGACCGGTACACATGGGGAGATGATCAGTTTGTACCTTCATGGGGCTGAAGAGCCCACCAGATGGATGTTGAGACCCCATCAGGGGGCATAGACAAGATAGAGGTTGATTAGAGACTTTTCATCGGAGAAGAAGAAGACGTTCCACTAGAGGCATCCCGACACAGATGGACCTAGGGGGATTGACCTATTTTCAGTGGGATGTTGGCTCTAGATGGCCTAGGATGTCAAAAGGAGGCTTATGAAATCATCATGAGCATGTTGGAATATGGACAGGGAAGCTAGCATGTGTGACATCTTCGAGGATCCCAAAAGGGGCTAATGTCTTGCTTCTGGAGGCTACACTTGCCCTAATAGGGGCTAACGACACCCTAGAAAGGGGTGACGTCTTACCTTTTTCTTGATTATGGTTTTAGATTGAAAATTTAATGTAAAACAATATGATTTGATATTATGGCCTTGTCGACCTTTTTACCTAACCTAAAATGTAAAATTAGGTCAAGGTTTTGTATAAATGAGGGATTTTGACTCTCATTTTTTCATCATCACTCATTCACTCCATAAGGAGGTCCGAAATTTGCACCCTATATTGGGTATTTGGATGATTAAGTGAGACACACTTGTTGAAGGAAGACATTTTTGGCATTCTATGGTGTTTCTCTTGAAGGAAGGTGTTACAACTAGGGTTTGCATGGTTATTTCTTGGTGAATTGTAAGTATTTTTCTGCAAAACTTCTTGATTGAATGGTTGTAGTTTAATTTATTGCATATGTTTATGAATATTTCTGAATCAAAACCCTAGGGGACAAGCACACAAGTAGGTCATTGTCTCATGTCCCCTGATAGAGAAATCTTTAGCCATTGTTGAGAAAAGAAAGAACCTAGCCATAACTACACTCCTATTTCCTCTTCCTCCTTGCTAGCTGTACTATTTTGAAGCCAAGAAGAGTGAGGCATCCCTAGCCTAGGATTTATACACTAGGGACATACTCTTTCTAGGGTTTTCTAAAAAGCCTTGCTATAGAAACACCTTATCTCATCAAACCCTCTTGTTTTGGTTATATACTTTATTCTTGAGCTAGTTGTTTTGCTGGGAAGGAGGAGAGATCATGAGTCCTTGCTGTAGAAACACCAGAGTGAGACTCTCTCCCCTAGGGTTTTGATTTTTAGGCCTTTACTTAACAACACCTCAAAAGTATTCCCTCTAGTCCTTGAAATTTTCCATCCTTCAACTCTTGCATCCTTCACCTTTGACACCATTAAACCCTAAGGCACTGATCTAAAGTCCTCTAACGTTGAAGTGAAACATTGATCACAACACTCTCAAAACTCTTTGAATTTCAAACCCTAACTACTCTAACCTTAGTTGTTGACATCATCATTGGTTATTTCATATTTAATGCAACAACGTTTTGTGTTAAGAGTGATTGAATGATGGTTTACGCATTAATTGAATAAGGTGTTGATTGGTTACATTGAATGCTACATTGTTCCAACATTTATTGGTGAAGTGTTATAACTTTTCATTGCTATTGATAAACATTGATTTCGTAAACATTTATTGCCATATTTATTATACATTTATCAGATAGTCTTATGAAGTACTAACCCATTGAATATATTTCACATATCAGTTTGTTGTTTCTTTGTTTCAGGCAGGTACACTTCTTTTTGGATTTTGTTTCATTATTGGCCTTTGGCCGGACTATGTGTTTGGGTGGTGACTTGTGAAGGGGGAAACATTATCTTGGTCTTATTATCCTTTTGCCTCTTCAAAACCCCAGGTCACCGGGGATGTCTCCCCTGGGCCTAACCTTCCTAAAGAGAAAGAACCATCCCATTGTGGTGACATTGGGTGGGATTGGTTCCCATTATGCCAGTTTGGCCTTCTATCTTCTAGCCTTTTAACCTAGCTACAAACTGTGCGATAACATTTTGGCATCGTTTCCAGGGACACTAAGTCAAACCTTCGTCAGACGAGAACTTTTTAGTAAGCCTTGCCTCAAAGACTCTTTTCTTACAAGCTTACCTAGCGACTCCACTAGGGTGTTTTCCCTTTTCTTTGGTAGTTTTAAGTAAACTATCTGGCGACTCCACAAACCAAAAAGAGGTTTAATAATTCTCCTTTATCTTTCATAAGGAAGCCTCCCTAAAGCTCTCCTATTGTAAAATCACTTTTCGGAAAGAGCCTTCCTTTGAAAACCATGTCTAGTTTAGGGACCACCACTACACCAAACCCATCTAACAATCAAAGACAATGGCCATCTACTCTTTTCAAACCACTAGACATGTCAGCCATACCAGGATACCCTAGGCAAATGCCACCTAAGTATGAGAAGTGGTTTCCCAAGTTCACTGGTACTGATGCAATCAATGCCGAAGAGCACATGAGTATCTTTTGGGCATTTTTTCATCTTCATCCCATTAGTGATGATGTTGAATATTTAGTCATGAAGTTGTTCTCCGCTACCCTCTATGATGCTTCAAGGCATTGGTACCTGAGCCTTCCCGATGGTAGCATTAAAACCATGGATGGGCTTGAAGAATTCTTTCTCAAAATATGGAGTATCAAAGAAGACCCTAACATTCTCCTCACCTGGTCCCCGAGGTGTAGGACAGTCGGTGACGGAGTGTGTTTTTAAGCCACTCCGTGATGTTAAAGTCACCGGTTCGAAACCTACGGGGACAAAAAATCCAACCATGTTAAGGGTTGGTGTGGCTCAGGCCGGGTGCAATCCCCGAGTGATTTTGATGGCTTATATGCCCCTGCGTCACGGTTTCTCAAGCCACAGGTTAATCGCGTAGCCAA
>ML822554.1:98728-110224 GCA_009831015.1 Picea engelmannii | reverse complement strand
GTGATTATGAAAGAAATTGGAATGGACTATCAGGCTATTGATGCATGTCCTAATGATCATATCATATATTATGGACAATATGCATTAGAAAATGAATGCCCACAATGTCAAATAAGTAGATATCGAACCGATAAAGTGTAAAATAAGGTGTCTCGCAAAGTTCTTCGTTATATTCCAATAATTCCACATTTTCAGTGGTTGTTCAGGTGCCAAAGTATAGCAGAGTTTATGTATTTCCATGCAAAGAATAGAAGTCGAGACGATGTTCTTAGAATGGATGTAGATGGTTCTGCATTGAACTACATCGAAGAAAAGTGGCCAATTTTTAAATAAGAACCTCGTAATGTTAGACTTTTGTTGGCAGTTGATGGTGTCAATCCATTTGTACAGCTTCGTTCTATGTACTCAGTGTGGCCTGTTTTTGTTATAAACAATAACCTTCCTCCTTGGATGTCGATCAAGAGAGAGCAGACAATGTTGGCAATGATTGTTCCAGGTATTTAATTATCTTTTATTTTCTTTAAATCATGACAAAATATTTCATTTCTTTGTTTCGTGCATGGTAATTATTTCTTTTATATATCACGACATCTAGATAAGTATAATTAATCATGCATTAGGTTGAACCAATCAGGTAGGTACCAGGTTAAAGATATGAACTTATATATTGAGCCTCTCATCGATGAGTTGTTGAATTTATGGGTTGGCGTCACTATGTATGACATCTCTAGATCAATAGGGCAAAGACGATTTCAATTCCATGGAATACTATCATGGACAATTCATGATGCTCCCGGGTTAACACATTTTTGTGGTATATTGTTACTTTATGATGCAGTTGCACCCTCTGCCTTGGCAAAGACCTCTGCGATGACCTCCGGGTATTTAAGGATCGTTCTAATTCTAACCTTCGAGCCAGAGTGGCTCCTTCGATTCTACACTGGAATCTTCTTTAAAATTGACCCATAGGTCTTTTCTTCTCCCCGCAGCCTCTAGGCCCGGTCACTGTTCTCTTCATGACAGAAAAATAGAAAATTGGGTTTCAGGGTTTCAAAATCCCGATGCCACAACCTTTTGTTTCCCAATTTCCTGATCTCCGCTATCTCGATACTCTTTAACTTCAGTAGTCCTCGGGGTTAGGATCATGGTCCACACGAGCTCCTTTCATATGACCTCGGTCCTACCACCTTTCGGGATTTCGAGGTTTCTGATGTTGAAGTGTATGCGACCTCTGGTCCCACGGATCCTCGATTCTTCGAATCCTGATATGACTTCACTGGGAAGCCCTTCCACCGTAAAACACAATCAACGGTCATGATCATTCACTAAATCAATGGCTCCGGATCTCCCTCGGGACTTCGCGATTTCAAATGCCGAAGTACTTTTTTCTTCGAGACTCTCGATCTCTCGAATCCCGATTTCCCGATGTGACTTCTCTTCGGGACTTTTCCCGAAAGTCGAGATTGTTTCCACACGTCCTCAAAGATGGATGGTCTTCATTTGCTTCGGGGTTTTCTCCATGGAAATTCCTGATTCTCGTTATGATGAGATGACGTCACCTGGGGCCCCCTAACAGAGCTTTCCTCCTCATCGGGATTCCAGACTTCGCAATTACGAAATGCAAGTGTTTCCTATTTCAGGATCCACGAAACGTTGAACCCCAATTTGTCGATGGATGGTTTTCTTTTCGGGAAATTTCCCGAATGCTTATATCTCTGCCACGCGTCCTCCTATGATGGACGGTTTTGATCGCTTCTCATGATTTCGGAGTTTTCGATGCTGAACTGCTCCGATTTCTTGTCCTCGAAACTCCTGAAATGTCGATGGACTCTTGATTATTGCCACCTGTCTCAACAAATGGACGGTTCTGATTCAATCTCGGGATTTTGTGACTTGCGATTCCTCGATATCTTAGTCCCCTGTCAACTTAAAACCCTGGTAACTGATATACCGATGGGTGATTGATCTCCACCACGTGTCCCTTCAATATGGACGGTCCAGATTTGTATCAGGGTTTTCACTATGGATTTACCTGATCTCTTGTCCACGGGATTTTCGATATCTTGAACCCGATGCCTCGATATCCCGACACCTTTCGGGACTTTTGATCAGCTTGAGAGGGGTTAAACCCTGTGCAACTCCTTTCAGATCGGATGGTTGATGGGTAATTGGGTGAGGATCCAATGACTCATGATCTCCTGAGCTTGAACTTTGGATGTAGCCATACCTTCCTCGCTCCTTTGTCAGATCGGACGGTTGGTGGAATTTCGCTAATCCTCTACACAAGATTCTGACCGTATGTTTCTTTCCCCTTGACAACTTATACGAAGTAAACCAAGGACTCTTCCTCGGATTTATCCACTTACGCCACAAACTCCAGATGCCTTCTGATCACTCAAATGCATCCATCTCTTGTGTGGCCTTCAATGGTTTCAAAGGCTTTATCCCTTCTGAGCTTCCTCACGACTTCGAGTCTTAAAGAAGACTCTTGCACGCACTCCTTGCGGAAACCTCCAAACACTTGAAGTGTTAAATGCTCTTCTACCTTGTGCACGCCCTACAACAACGGTCTCTCAATAACTTCTCAGGTTTCAATCCATGGATTTAAGCTTGGTCTATGCACACCTTGCACGACTTCTGTGCCTGACTGCACCTCTTCTGTGAATATTAGAACAACCGCTATCTCTCCTGAGCTTTCAAAGACGAGCCTTTGAACCTTCTTCCAACGCACTCCTTGCGGGAAATTCAACTGCACTCCTTGCAGGAACTGTTACTCAGGCAGAGAAACAATTGAAACTCATTTCACTTCCCTTTCCTCTCAGATTTCAAGCATTCAACAAGAAATCATTCATACATAGCATAAAATCAATTGCATGACAGAAAGAGTAAAACATTCATGAGCATAACATTTAAATATGCATACACATAGAATATATGAACACCATGAGTCTGAATCACAACTTCTTTGTATTAATTCAGAACTTCTGTACATGGAGTCTGCTACACAGCTCTCTTCTTCTCTTCTATGCTCTCTTCTTATTCTCATACTAATGTTACAATGCACAATGAGGGTGTCTATATCCGTTTTCCATCCCCTCCTAAAAATATCTAATCAGAGAATTTAAAGCTACCTACTAACATAAATGCTTTCTACCTACTATGGACGAGAGCGGATCGCACAAGGTCCTTTACAATATATAAGTACGCCTCTCCCTAACTATCTCATTTAAGTTTAGCGCATCCAATCTTCAAACGTTTTTAAACAATGTATAAAGTGCTCAAAATGTGTTGCGATTTCCCCACGCTCGCTTGACGTTGACAATGCTCCTGCATCATACTCCCTCGCTTGAAAAAATTTCATTGGCTCCTGTCCATGAGCTCCTGCACGGTCTGTCCATGCTTTTGAATCTCTGCTTCATTCTACCAGCTGTCATCTTCAACTATATTTCCCTTCCACTTGACTAAGTATTCAAATTATTTTTTTCTTCTGGTCTCTTTGCCAATTCGTTTGTCTAGTATGCGTTCTATCTATGGCTTTTCTGCAATTGGCATCTTCTTTTGCCAATGAACCTCTAATTGTTCATTGTTTTTTCCTACTTCCTCAGCTCTGTATGGGTACAAATCTGAGACATTGAATATCGGAGAAATTTCGATCCCATCGAGTAATTCAATCTCATAAGCATTTGCCCCGAATTTCTTCAAGACCCTACATGGTCCGATTTTCTTCATCTTCAGTTTGTTATATGTTCCCCTTAGAAACCTTTCCTTTCTCAGATGTGCCAGAATCAAGTCACCAACTTCGAATTGAAGTTGTCTTCTATGCTGGTCTGCCCTGCGTTTATACTCCTGGCTTGAATTCTGCAATCGCTCCTTCACCTGGCTGTGAAGTTCCTTCATCGCCTCTGCAAAATCTTCTGCACTAGCACTCCTAGTTGAAATCTGTTCTGAATTTCTCAATTCAGAAATTCCCCTCGACTATATGCCATAGACAATCTGAAATGGACTCTTCCCTGTTCTTCTGTTAATTGAGTCGTTATACGCAAACTCTACCTGTGGTAATATGTTGTCCCATTGGCTGTGGTGTTCTGTCACCAAGCTTCTCAGCAAGTCTCCCAGACTTTTGTTTACCACCTCTGTTTGTCCATCCGTGCGAGGATGATAAGTTGAACTAAACGACAATTTAGTTCCCAGCTTCTTCCATAAGGTCCTCCAAAAGTGTCCTACGAACTTCGTATCTCTATCCAAAACTATGCTCCTTGGTAAGCCATGAAGTCGAATGACTTCTTTGAAAAACAGGTTCGCAATGTGAGTTACGTCATTGGTTTTCTGACATGGAATGAAATGTGCCATTTTAGAAAATCTATCCACCACCACAAAGATTGATTCAAAACTTCTTTATGTTCTTGGCAAACCAAATATAAAATCCATGCTGACTGCATCCCACGGCCTCTCAGGTATGGGCAATGGTTGATAAAATCCTGCATTCTGTCTCTTTCCTTTCGAATGTTGGAAAATCTTGCATCTGTCCACAAATCTCTTGACGTCTTCTCACATTCCCAGCCAAAAATATGACTCATTCAACTTTGTGAACGTCTTGTCATGACCAAAGTGCCCTGCCAATCCTCCACTATGTTTCTCCTTCAACAAATCCCCCCTCATGGAGCATTTTGGAATACAAAGTTGATTTCCCTTAAACAACAATCCTTCTTGGATCATGTATTCTACCCATTGGCTTCTATCTCTGAAAATTGGATTCTCAGTTGCTTCATATGCCTCTTTAAAATCTAGATCATCTGCGTACATGTCCCTGAGATCATCAAAACCTAATGTTTTGACCTTGAACTCTTGCAACAACAAACACTTCCTGCTCAAAGCATCAACAACTTTGTTAGTAGTACCAAAAATATGTTTAATCACAAAAGTGAAATTTTGCATATATTCAAACCATTTAACATGTCTCTGATTCAACTTTTCCTGTTGAGTCACATACTACAATGCATGATTGTCACTATATAAGACAAACTCTTTGGGAATTAAGTAATGCCTCCATTTCTTCAATGCCTGGATGATAGCATAAAATTCCTTATCTTAAGTGGAGTATTTCACTTTCTCTTCATTAAGCTTCTCACTGAAGTATGCTATCGGCCTGTCTTCTTGACTCAAGACTGCCCCTATTGCAAATCCACTTGCATCGCATTTCACTTGAAATGTCTTTTGGAAATCCAACAACACCAAAATTGGTTGTTCCGTAATCTTCCTCTTCAACAAATTAAAACTCTTCTCAGCCTATTCCATCCAGTGAAAAGATTTGTGTCTTTTCTTCACTGTATCCATCGTTGCTGCACTAATTCCACTGAAATTCCTAATGAAATTTCGGTAGAAACTAGCTAATCCGTGAAAACTTCTGACCTCAAATATGTTCCTCGGTGATGGCCAATTCTTGATCACTTCCACCTTATCTGTATCCATCCTTAATTTGTCTGTAGATATAAAGAATCCCAAGTAAATGAGCTCCGTCTTCATGAACGAGGATTTCTTCATGTTTATCAACAACTTCTCCTGTTGTAATTTATGCATCACTGTCACCAAATGCTTCAGATGCTCTACCTTTGTTTTACTGAAAATTAGTATGTCATCCGGATACACAATGACAAATTTCCCGATGAATTCTTTCAGGACTTCATTCATCAACCTCATAAAGATACTTAGTGCATTTGTTACGCCAAATGGCATAACAAGCCATTCATATAACCCTTCGTTAGTCTTGAAGGTTGTTTTCCATTCATCACCTTCTCTCATGCGGATTTGGTGATAACCACTTTTCAAATCAATCTTCAAAAAATACTTTGCTCCACTGAAGCAATCCATCAGATCATCCATCCTGGGCAATGGAAATCTATATTTGATGGTTATCTTGTTGATCGCCCTCAAGTCAATACACATCCTCCAGCCTCCGTCTTTCTTTGGACTGAGTACTGTCGGAACAGCACATGGGCTCAAGCTTTCTCTAACCAACCCCTTGTCCAATAATTCTTGAACTTTTCTTTTGACCTCTTCATTCTCCTACGGCATTAATCTGTACATGGATTTATTTGGAAAACTAGCTCCTGGTATGAGATCAATATGATTCCTCACACTTCTAATTGGTGGAAACGAACGAGGTAATTCGTTCACTACTATATCAACGAACTCTTCCAGCAGTTCCTGAACTTCTTCTAGTAGATCATCTATCCTTGTGTTGGTCAAAACAATCGTTGTCTTCCTGACCACAATGAACTGTGGATCCTCCTTCTTCTTGACCTCATTAAGGAGTTCCTTCCCACTCATGAGAAGTACAGTGTTACTTACTTCCGATTTCACCTCCTTATCTTTGATTGGAAGCAACATATGAGTTCTCCCATTCTTTTCTAGGGTGTATGTGTTCATCCTCCCATCATGAATCACATTTCTGTCATACTTCCACGGTCTACCTAGCAATAAATGACAAACATCCATAGGAATAAGATCACAGAGTATCTTATCATTATATCCTCCTATCTTAAATTCAACTAAACATTGTTTAGTGACATTTACCTGATGTCCTTTTGTAGCCATGAAACTCTATATGGGCTTGGATGATCAGTCGTCTCCAACTCCAGCTTTTCTACCATCTCTGTCGAAACAAGATTATCTGTGCTACCACTATCCACAATGACCTTGCATACCCTATCCTTGGTTTTGCAAGCAGTCCGAAAAAGTTTGTTCCTTTGTACTAGTTTCTCCACCTCCTTCTCTGGTGTCAAAAGAACTTTTCGCATCATCAGTGATCTTCCGCCTTCAGCATATTCTACCTCAACTTCTCTCCTTTGTGCCTCGGTGATGTGAGTCTCTCCAACCTCTTTATTTTTATGTGGACATTCATAATATTTGTGTCCATTCTTTCCACACGTGAAGCATTTTATCACTCCACCTCTTCCTCTTTCCCTACCTCTGGTACGAGGAAAAGTATTATTATCAGCATAATATCCTCTCTGCTCAGTATGTTGTCCTCTCTGTTCAGCATATCGTCCTTGCTGTGAGTTTCCACCTCTCTCAGTTCTAGTCTGAGGTTTCTTCCAGTCCTCCTTGGGCTTCTGGTTTTTATCTTGGACAACTGATTTGCCCTGGCTTGATTTCTGTCTCAGCCTCTTTGACCCTATTTTCGGCTCAACTTCTCTTCATATTTTAGAGTCATCTGATAAGCATATTCCACCATTCGTATGGTTACCATGTTCATCTCATCCTGAATATCATATCTCAGGCCATTCATGTACCTGACAACCTTTTCATCATCGCTTTCCCGATGACCTGCCCTGATGTTCAGCCTGTAGAATTCTTCAGTGTATTCTTTCACTGTCATCATCTTCTATCTCAGGTTCTGCATTCTCCTGAATAGAGAAATCTGGTAATCCGTGGGAATAAATTTTTCCTTCATTTTCGCAATCATCCTATCCCAACTCCTGATTTTCTGCTTGCCTTTGCAGCATCTGTCAGCTTGTAGTTCATGCCACCACAATGTTGCATGCCCCTTCAATCTTGTGACAACATGCTTGACCTTCTTGTCTTCCTCGACATCTTCATAGTCAAAGTATGTGTCTAGGGCTCTAACCCAGTCTAGAATCTCCTCTGCATCCAGGTTTCCTTCATAAACTGGGATGTCCATTTTTGCTCTTGCACCCAGTCTTGAAATAGCTCTGATCAAATATTCGTTTGCTGCATCTTTGGTTGCAACTTCTTCTTCATGTTCAACCTCTATTTCACTTTCGGAATCACTTAGATCCCCAGCACTGACTGTGCATCTTTGGGCTGTCTCCATGTTGTCGAGTCTGGCTCGTAGATCACTCATCTCTCTTTCCATGGCTGGATCAGTCATCTGCCTACCTCTTCTTCTCGACATTTCCCTATCCTCTGGTGGATCGGGTGTTTTCCTGTCCCTTCTCCTTGGCGGCATGGTGAAATTTTCCTTTTCTTTACTACAGAAAGCAAAGAACCTTTCTGTGCTCTGATACCAAAACTTGATGCAATCGCACCCTCTGCCTCGGCAAAGACCTCTGCACTGACCTCTCGGTCTTTAAGGATCGTTCTAATTCTAACATTCGAGCTAGAGTGGATCCTTCAATTCTCCACAGGAATCTTCTTTAAAATTGACCCACAGGTCTTTTCTTCTCCCCGCAGCCTCTAGTCCTGGTCATTATTCTCTTCACAACAGAAAAATAGAAAATCATGTTTCGGGGTTTCAAAATCCCGATGCCACAACCTTTGGTTTCTCGATTTCCCGATCTCTGCTATCCCGATACTCTTTAACTTCAGTAGTCCTCGGGGTTAGGCTCATGGTCCACACGACCTCCTTTCATATAACCTCGGTCCTACCACCTTTCGGGATTTCAGGGTTTCTGATGTTGAAGTGTATACGACCTCTGGTCCCCCGGATCCCCGATTCTTCGAATCTCGATATGACTTCACTAGGAAGCCCTTCCACCATAAAACACAATCAACGGCTATGATCGTTCACTAAATCAATGGCTCCAGATCTCCCCTGGGACTTCACAATTTCAAATGCCAAAGTACTTTTGTTTTCGAGACTCTCGATCTCTCGAATCCCGATTTCCCGATTTGAATTCTCTTCGGGACTTTTCCCGAAAGTCGAGATTGTTGCCACACGTCCTCAAAGATGGACAGTCTTCGTTTGCTTCGGGGTTTTGTCCATGGAAATTCCCGATTCTCCTTATGACGAGATGACATCATCTAGGCCCCCCTAACGGAGCTTTCCTCCTCATCGGGATTACGGACTTCGCAATTCTGAAATGCAAGTGTTTCCTGTCTTCAGGATCCGCGAAACGTCGAACCCCGATTTCCCGATGGATGGTTTTCTTTCCGGGAAATTTCCCGAATGCTTAAATCTCCGCCACGCATCCTCCTATGATGGATGGTTCTGATCGCTTCTAGCGATTTTGGATTTTTCGATGCTGAACTGCTCCAATTTCTTGTCCTCGGAACTCCCAAAATGTCGATGGACTCTTGATTATCGCCACCTGTCTCAACAAATGGACGGTTTTGATTCAGTCTCAGTATTTCGTGACTTGCAATTCCCTGATATCTTAGTCCCCTGTTAACTTAAAACCTCGGTAACTGATATACCAACGGGTGATTGATCTCCACCACGTGTCCCTTCAAGATGGACGGTTCATATTTGTATCGGGGTTTTCACTATGGATTTACCCGATCTCTTGTCCACGGGATTTTTGATATCTCAAACCCCGGTGCCTCGATATCCCGACACCTTTCGGGACTTTTGTTCAACTTGAGAGGGTTTAAACCCTGTGCAACTCATTTCAGATCAGACGACTGACAGGTAATTGGGTGAGGATCCAAAGGCTCACGATCTCCTGATCTTGAACTCCAGATGCAGCCATAGCCTCCTCGCTCCTTTGTCATATCGGACGGTTGGCAGGATTTCGCTAATCCTCTACAGAAGATTTTGACCGTCTATTTCTTTCCCCTTGACGATTTCTACGAAGTGAACCAACGACTCTTCCTCGAATTTATCCACTTACACCACAAACTCCATATGCCTTCTGATCACTCAAATGCATCCATCTCTTGTGCAGCCTTCAATGGTTTCAAAGGATTTATCCCTCCCGAGATTCCTCGTGACTTTGAGTCTTAAAAAGACTCTTGCACGCACTCCTTGCGGCAACCTCCAAACACTTGAAGTGTTAAATGCTCTTCGACCTTGTGCATGCCCTGCAGCAACGGTCTCTCAATAGCTTCTCAGGTTTCAATCCCTGGATTTAAGCTTGGTCTATGCACACCTTGCATGACTTTTGTGCCTGACTACACCTCTTGTGTGAATATGAGAACAACTGCTATCTCTCCTGAGCTTTCAGAGACGAGCCTCTGAACCTTCTGCCAATGTACTCCTTGTGGGCAATTCAACTGCACTTCTTGCAGGAACTCTTACTCAGGTAGAGAAACAATTGAAACTCATTTCACTTCCCTTTCCTCTCAGATTTCAAGCATTCAACAAGAAATCATTCATACATAGCATAAAATCAATTGCATGACAGAAAGAGTAAAACATTCATGAGCATAAAATTTAAAGATGCATACACAGAGAATATATGAACACCATGAGTCTGAATCACAACTTCTTTGTATTAATTCAGAACTTCTGTACATGGATTCTGATACACAGCTCTCTGCTTCTCTTCTATGCTCTCTTCTTCTGCTCAGACTAATGTTACAATGCACAATGAGGGTGTCTATATTCGTTTTCCCTCCCCTCCTAAAACTATCTAATCAGAGAATTTAAAGCTACCTACTAACATAAATGATTTCTACCTACTATGGACGAGAGCGGATCGATCAAGGTCCTTTACAATATATAAGTACGCCTCTCCTTAACTATCTCATTTAAGTTTGGCGCATCCAATCTTCAAACGTTTTTAAACAATGTATCATGTGCTCAAAATGTGTTGCGCTTGCCCCACGCTCGCTTGACATTGACGATGCTCCTGCATCACTTTATTTTTGTGATTTAATATTATATATCTTTTTTGAAACATCATGCATTATTTTTAATTGTAACTCTAATTTGACGGTACACTTATTCATATATATTGTAGGTCTTCAAACAAAGGGTAAATTTGCATGCCCAGTTTATGGTCCTAGGATAAAATCACGTCATTCAAGGAGTTTAGCAAAGGAAGTGTTTGATGAGTATAGGCACTTTCTACCTAAGAACCATAGTTATCAAACTACAGACAAAGAAAAGTTCAATGGTAAAGAAGAAAATGGAAAAAAAAAACCACAAAGAATGACACCTCACCTATGGAAGTTGGAATATATTAGAAATCGTCAAGGTACGCAAATTATTTATGTATGACCTATTATATAAATATTTGGTTAATTTCATTAGTATTAATTTCATTTTATCCCATTAATTAGTGTTAATTTCAATTTGTTGATGTTTCATGAATGTCGTTAAGGCACGAATGGTCTTCCACGAGGAATGAAAAGTTACCCGATGCAATTCAGTAGATTTCCATACTACGAGAACCTACAAATAGTTCATTTGTTTGATACAATGCATATCGGGAAGAACATAACAGAATTTTTATGGAGAATATTAGATGGAAGGACTGACAAAGAGAGAATTGGAAATATTTGTTGTGACATCCGAGAAGCTAATCATGCCTTACAAAGTGTTATTATTAATTCTAATGGTGATGGTCGTGAACAAAATACTAGTCTTCCTTGGTTATTGACGGAGCAACAGAGCAATATTGTAAAAGAGGTCATTCGAAAAATAAGGTTTCTGATGGGGTTTTCGTCGAACATACAAAATATATTAACCTAAAAAGGTGATTTTGGCAGGGTTAAAACACATGACTGGCATACATTCATTAAGGTAATTAGTAGGTTATAATATATTTTCTTATTGGTACGCATTTTTTGGAAACAAATAATAATTATTTG
>ML822554.1:71849-90347 GCA_009831015.1 Picea engelmannii | reverse complement strand
ACAAAATGTACAATATCTACAATTTACAGATTTGAGTAAAACCTGAAAAACTCATTTGCATTCTGCCCTAAGATAGAGAAAGATATTTTTGTTGATTTTATAATTTTATGAACAGAAAATAATACAAAACTAACTAAACTAAACAACTAATATACTAATTCTAAATACAAATCTAACTAAACATATATTTAACTAAACTACTTAAACTATACTAAACAAACTAACAAAAATAATTCACAAGCTGAACTAGAAAAACGCTCCAGATTTGCCCTGTGTATGATGATTGTTCTAGCTGATCGGAGGGAGGAAACCTGCACCGAATTATCCAGAAGCTTCTCGTAAATGATAGCTGCAGTGCTCTTCAAGTATTGATTATAGGACAAACAAGACATAAAAAATCACAACAATCATATGATTTATAAATCTCTACAGTTAGCTAAACCCGTATGCAAAGACTTATATGAAATAATTCAATTGATGAAGAAGATAAATATGTCATTTATTAACTGAACTAAGTAATTGTTGTATTTTTTTAAAGTAATCAAAGAAATCAGACATGGATCATATTAATTAAATCACATCATTCTGCAAAAGACTATGATAGCTAAAGTCGTCTATAATCAATTGCTAATGACATGCATAAACTTGAAACAAAAGATTGATATTATGAAAGCGAAAGCTGTAGCAGAACATCAACTTCTCTCTCAGTTTGTATTAGAAATCCATAGCCTGGTTCTCCCACAAGTGAGGATGATCCTTATTACAAAAAATAATAAGTATTTATAAGTTTTCCACAGGGTAAAACCTTCCTGTGGAAGTTATCAAAACTTGTTTACATAAATCTGGGCAGATATCCCAATTTTAACTAAACTAGGAAAACTACAATAAAACTAAACACACAAATATCCCCTAGACTGTCCAGCATGTCCCATGCTATTCGAATTTACCTGAAAAGGGTAAAAAATGAACAAGTTAGAAGGATTCTTTATTAATGAAATGATAAAAATCTAATCCTATAGACTAGCTACAGAATCTCACGATTCTATAGCTGGTCTATACAGAATCAACATTAAAATTGATTGAAAATATTTTTAAGAATCAAATTCAATTAACATCCAATAGCTATTTGAAAACGAATCATTCAATTTGAAATTGTTATACCATTCGAAATCAAACAAGATCAAAATCAATCAACCGAATGCAGAGATAGGTGTTCTCTGTTTCGTTTGTTACCAAGAGTCGGGTAGACAGAATCATAATCAAATAGTTTTGAAATCGTTTCATATCCAATTTGAAACTAATATAATCAAAACAAATTGCAGGTAATCGTTATGCTTCCTCAACAACAGGTGATACGATCGAATCCAAACAAGATCACTTTTTAAATCGTTATAAATGTATTGTCATACGATCTAGGCCGTGAGCGAGTTAAACCATAACCGACTCATAACTGTCCACAAATGAAATTGCAATAGGATCAATCAATTAATAACAGAGTTTGTAATAGGTTTCCGATCATTTGTTATTAGACAAATGAGCCGACAAGATCGATTTACCTTGGTCAAAATCATTTCTTTTAAACGAATTATAACTGGATTCGATAGTGATAACAAAGGCAATCAATTCATTTTGCAAATCAAACAGAGCAGTTTTTACGATGCGAATCCAGCTCATGAAAATGATCAAACTAACTAAAGATAAACAACAACCCAATCAAATGGATCAAACAACGAGGATTTAACATAGTCATCGTATATCAACAATGTTCCATGATTCGGGCGTGAATATTATTTGCACAGACTTAAATGAAACCATTTTTTCCGAAAAAATAGAGTCGTTCTTCCCAAATTGGAAACGATCAGAGTTGTATTTCAGCTTTGAAAATTTATATAACACAGCATATGTAACAACCAAACTCAGGAAATCATTCAACGATCACTGCATACTAACCATAACGAAATCAAATCATGATCGTATTCTAAATTTAGCACGAGAAACTTCCTGTTCAGAGTAGATACAAAATGAATTCAATTGAAATCAAACGATCAGTTTCGTTGACTCAATCAGACAAGCGACCAAATCAAATCCAAATGAAAACCCTTCAAATCCAATAAAAATCTATCTATGGCTAAACTGGGAATGATCATATCACGTATTCAAAACGAAATTCCATTTATTTTTAGCAAAGCAAAAATATACAGGATGAGCACATTATGACAGAATCATTTCAAAATGTAAACAGATCTATTCGAAGACCAAATTTGAATCATTATATTAACCCTCATCATTCACACAACTAGAACAATTTCGAAAATCATACCTGTATGACGAGCAGATGGCTTGATCACAACAATTTGGAGTTGATAACGGCTATGGCCGATTCAACATTCTTGGAAACGATGGAGCCAGTTGTCTTCTTCTTCTTATCAGTTGCTTGGAGTTTGTCTCCTTGGTTGGTCAACACTGCAAATTGATTTTCCAGCGATTGAATTTTCGATTGGAGTATGGGAACGTCGATGTAGTATCGTTCCAGCAACAAATCACATTGGTCACAGGATGACTGTGTGGGATTTGAAAGTGCAGGTGAGGGTTTGATCATATTGCTGAGGGTTTCGTTAGGTAATTTAATCCCAGGGTAGTTAGGATTATTCTTTAGGCAGGGAGGAAGATTCATCACGAAATCATAAGGTGGTTCGGGGCATAAACCCTATGAGTAAGGGTACTCACTGGCCAAAACATGTTCTACGTCAGAGTCTGAATCCTCACCAAGGATTATAGTCTTTGAATCAACAGAGGGTTTAGGTTTGTTCCTAGCCATTCTCGAAATAAGTCGAGCATTCTTTTTACCCTTGGCATTAGCAGTAGGGTTTGACTTAGCCTTTTTGCTCACAGGTCTCTTTATAGCCTCGACCTTCTCAGTTCCAACGTCTGGTAAATCAATGTCAGGGTCGACCGAGGGCTTAGGAGATGGAAGTAGGACATGGAAGGGCACGGGTGGCTCGACCTTGGCTTCCATAACCACAGGCTTGTCAACCTGGACAGGGTCTGTATCACAAAAACCATTTCGAGCGATGAAATATCTCCAGCTATCACCATGTAAACTCAAGTGATAAACATTAATAAGTTTAATAAGTCCATGGTGGAACAGGATACTGTCGGCCTTCTACCTTTTAAATATTTTTGACATTTTATATAGGCTACGCTGAAAGAAAAAGGGTATATTCAACGAGTATCCCATAAAATTCATTAACAAACGCAGGTGGTAGAGAAACACGAGTCCATATCGACCTTCACAGGTCATGAATTGTTTGACTATTACGAAAATATCATGCCATTGTCGTTTGAGCATAGATATGGGCATACCTATGTCACAAGAGGTGACCTTTCGGGAGACGAACATAAGTGGCCATGGAACCTCTTCTACTTTCGATTTTTTCAACCAGCGTTGGCTCATGGCAGGTAAACATGTAGCAGAACTGATAAACTTCTCATCGATTTCCAACTGGATGTCACCCACCTTGGCTCTACAGCCATCAAACGTCAAAGCGAACTGATGTGCCACACATAAGTTAAAACCCTCAAATCTCTGGATGAAGGTAATCCAGTCGTTATCCTTCAAATATTTCAAGGCATTGTCAAATAACAACAAGGCTTGGCTGTCGTTCGGTTCAATTCTCACCACTGGTGCCATGGAGCCGAGCACACGGTAAGTCCAGGGTTTGGGTCATAGCATATACAGGAGCAAAATGCACGAAGGATTACCCGAGCTAACAGAGGTAGATGGGGATAAGGGCTAGGCATAAATGTTAGCGTGCGAAGGTGGTGGAGCTTATCTCTGCCATGTAAAATAGTTATTGCCAAAGTACAAATGTTGGCGCTCATAGCTATTCAACCCACTATAACATAGTTCAACAATCATGCCATTCGCCCAACCAATGAAATCAGTGGTAAGTGTATAAACCAATGCGTGCAATCAACGTTATGCCATAGTTTTAAACCATCAACATACAAAATGAGACCAATACCAATGTTTAACCATGCGCCAATGTATCAGCTCATATCAATAGTTTAACCAAGGTGCCAATGGGTCTTTATATCATCAACATACCAATAGTTATGAAAACATGAACATAGGCATTATATCAAAAGACATATATAAAAGATTCAATCATAACCCCTATGTATTTTCATGAAACCAATGGTCAAGTAATTCAAATCAAAGCACATGTAAATTCAATAGTCAATGCATCGCAATTTAATGAAACGACAATACATAATCAATTAAAGAATGCCCAATGAGTGCAGATCAAAAGAGCTTTGTAAGTTATAATGATAAGTGAAATGTAAGCGCAATAGGCATATCGACAAGAAAGATTACGACAGTCCAAATAATGATTTCAATGCAACTACGAAAGACCAAGTTTTCACGCTTACAGTCGTGAAAACAAAACGAAGGTAAAAGTGCAAATGTCGCAAAAATAAAAGTGTCGTTTATTTGAAAATTGTAATGAAAAATTTATGTTTGCAAAACATTGGTGTAGGCAACTTATAAGACAGTGGAAAATGTGAATTGGCTGCCAACAATGGAGACACACTGGTAGAAGCATTTATCTCTGCCAAAAGGAACAAATTCAGATTAGGACAGCAAATATAATTCCAACTCAAAAATAACAACCAGAAATTGTATAAACATCATCATTAACCAACTATTCCAGCAGTGTTTTAAAAGATGAAAACTAATAACAGTTTTAAGACCAGCAAGTCACGATATTAAAGATAAAATCTTCAATACTGTTGGCATGGCCACTGCTGCCAGCAGGCATCCATAGCCTCGGTAGGGTTTCCATTTAACCCACTCTGACATCTGTATCCTGCCAAGAAGTTCTGGATCAGAATAAAGGGCATTAAGAGGATTCTTATTTGCAAATTTTCATATACCTGACATTGCTTCCCTGCCAGTGGGCGTGTTCAGTACCCCAGTGAAGTTTTCTTGGTGCCATGCATGCATTTACCCACTGCCAGCAGACTTGTTCAACATCCCGGTGGGTTTACAAGCACTTCCCACAGCTCTTATTAATAATTTATTTTGTTTTTTATAGATACGAGTGGGGTGACGCTGAAAATCATGATATTTTAACATATTTTTTCAGACCTCATCAGAATTTTTTTAGAACCGTCCTTTATTTAGATCCAGAGATGTTTTATTTGCAAAAACAACTTCCTAAGATAGGGAGACATCATTCAGGTTCGTTCCTTTACAGAATAGGGACAGCGTAAAAAGATAATAGATGATCATGACAAGCTTCACTCAGAGATTGAAATCAGTCAACTTCTTTCAAACAACAGACTTTTCCAACATAGATATTAATTCCAAAAATATGCCATTAATGTTTGTGCAAATTTCTCAGAAGTTATTTCAGCGAGGTAATTTTCTATTGTCTTTGTCTGAATAGCTCAGTGCACAGGTATGTGTATTTCCAAAAACACAAACTGATAAATTGAAACAAAAATCAAACACAAAAAGAAAACGAAAAAGCAAACAAAACAAAAATATGTACATAATATACAAGGGTTGTTATCAAGCAAAGTATCTTTTCAAGTCTTGGCCATTCACCGGGTAGGTGTCAAGCTGCCCTTCTAGATTCTACAATCGAAAAGAACTGGGACCCAACTTTTCAGCAATTAAAAATGGTCCAAGCCATAAATTTTGAAATTTTGTGTGCTCTCCCTTTCCCTCGTGTGGTTTGTCCCACTTTAGGACAAGATCGCCTACTTCAAAATTCCTATCAGAAGCAGAGTTAGAATCGAACCATATTTTAACCAATTGTTGATGTTGATCTAGCTTACACTTAGCTCGGGCTCTTACCTCTTCTAGCTTCATCAAAGCGTTAATTTGGTTTTCTAAAGGGGGACAATCTTCTTCTTGGACTTTGTGTGACAATTGTAGTGAAGGAAGAAGAATGTGGGGTGGAAGAATCACTTCTCTTCCATAGACTAGAAAAAAGGGGGAGTTACCTACAGTAGATTTTGGTGTTACCCTATCAACCCACAACGCATTCAATAATGCATTGTGCCAATTCTTGTGATTTTCAACCACCGTTCTCTTGATGATTTTGATTAAGTTCTTGTTTGTTGATTCTGCCAATCCGTTGCCCTGAGGGTAATAGCTAGCAGAATACTTCATCTTAATTCCTTTTTCCAAAGAGAACTCGCTCATCTCAAGAGAGGAAAAGTAAGAAGCATTATCGAATACTAAACATTCATGGATACCGAAACGAGTGATGATATTCGAATTTAGAAAGGCAATTACTTGACTGGTGTTGACAGTTCTTAACGCCACAGCTTCAGACCATCGAGTAAAGTAATTTGTGGCTGTCACAATAAAATTGTGTTGTTGTGAGGACGGAGGGTTTATTGGACCTATGATATCAAGGCCCCACTGCTGAAAAGGAGAATCTATCGAAACGGGCTGCAAAGGAAAGGATGGTTTTTGTAACCACCCCGATGCTTTTTGACAGATGATACATTTATGACACAAGGCATGGGCGTCTCTAAAAATCATGGGCCAGTAATAACCAGCTCTTAAAACCTTATGAGTAGTGGTGTCACCACCAAAATGACCACCAGCTTCTCCTGCATGCAACTCTATTAAGACTTTTTCCGCTTCGTCTTTTTCAAGACAACGCATAAGTACGTTGTCAAAACTCTGACGAAACAGGATACCGTTAACCAGGTGAAAGGAGGTAGACTTTAATCTCAACGCTCTTCTTTTGGCGGGGTCAAGGTGACAGGGGGCTGACCCGTGTTCAAGACAAAATCTTATATCATCGTACCAAGGACTAACTAGGTTTTGCGTGCAATAGATTAGACTTTGATCGCATTGTCCTAGGTTTGACGTATCGCTTTCTTCTTGTTGTCCTGCTGCTGAATCAGTAACTAACTTGCATAAACCTTGGCCTCTCACTATCTGAGCTGGGGTGATTTCTAAGTCATACTCCTGCAAGGAGGTGACCCAGTTGGCTCTCTTTTCTCCTAGTTCCTTATGCACTAACAGGTTCCTCACGGCTGGGTAGGGAACAATGACTTTCGTCCTTCACTTCAAAAGATAGGATCAGAAGTGCTTAACTGCTTTGAAAACAACGTAGGCTTTTCGATCTACTGCTGGGTAATTAAGTTCAGTGCCTTTGAAAGCAGAGCTCATAAAGGCAATGGGTACTTCGTTGTTTTTGGCATTCTTTTGAGTTAGGACGACGGCATAGGAATGGTCAGAAGCAAAAGTGTAGAGTGTAAAGTCTTGAGAAAAATATGGGCTCATGAGAGACGAAGCCTCTATTATGGCCTTCTTTATTGCATTAAAAGCTTGATTTTCTAGGGGTCCCCAGTGATATTGGGTGTCTTTCTTAATCAAATTTTGTAAAGTCCTGACCATTTCGGAGAAACTGGGGACGAATCTTCTCACGAAATTAATCTGGCCTAAGAAAGACTGCATGGATTTTTTGGGTGTAGGAGGGGGAAGTTTTGCGATGAAGTGAGTCCTTTCGGGGTCAATAATCATCCCTTCACTAGACACAATGAATCCTAAGAGTTTACCCTGTTCTACTGCAAAGATGGATTTTTTGGGATTCAAGGAGATGTCGTACTTGCGACATCGCAGTAGGATGGATCGTAAGTGAGCTAGATGATCGTTTTTGTTTTTAGAAAATACAGTCACATCATCTAAGTAAACTATGATGGACTGATTGATTAATCCTCGGAAAGCAATGTCCATTGCTCTCTGAAAAGTGGCACCAGCATTAATCAATCCAAAGGGCATTTTACGATAAGCATAAGTGCCCCACGGAGTACGGAAGGTAGTTTTTAGTTGGTCTAGTGGAGACATCAGGACTTGGTTGTATCCAGAGAAACCATCCAATAAGGAAAGCCTCTCGGAACCAGATACCTATTGAAGGATCTGTTCCATGGGCGGGACATGATAGTTGTCTTTATCAGACGCTCTATTAAGGTTCCGGAAATCAACACAGAGTCGAATTTCCCCATTTTTCTTCCGGACTGGGACAAGGTTAGAAACCCACTGAGTGTGTCTAACAGGAAAAATTATCTTACCATTTAGGAGCTTATTCAATTCTTTTTGAACGGTCGGTTCGAGCTTGGGGTGCATTTTCCTCAGTTTTTGTTGAAAGGGTAAGGTTTGGGGCTTCATCGGGATAACATGTTGTATGATATTAGGGTCAAAAGTTTTGAGGTCATCATACGTCCATGCAAAGACATCTTTAAATTATTTGAACAATTTAATGAATGCAGCTTTTTCTTGTTGAGAACATCCTAGCCCTAGATTAATGCACTGAGGATTTTCATTAGTTCCTAAGTTTACTTTTTCATAAGATAACGAGGAACTATTGGTTTTACAATTGACCATCTTTTTAAATTTATCTTGAAAATCATAAAACTTCTCTATTCTAACTACAAATTTAGGGATCGAGTTTACCATATCCAATGAAGATTCAGGAGTTCTCGGATCTGGTATTACTGTGAAATCGCGCAAATTGTCATCATGTGTGTGTTCATCTATCACCGCTCCTTGAAAGGTTTCTTCCATGTGCAGAAAGTTAATAATCTATCGATCATTGTCAAATACTCTCCAGTTCGTGATGTTGTCGGGAACGGATGGTCAAAATAGTAGCTCAACGGAGAATGCATCTGGGGACAAGCCTTCTGTAGGAAGAAGTTTAGAAGCTACATTAGCTAATAAATCTGCTTCAGAGTTATTCATCCTAGGAATAGAATTTATACTGAAAGTGGAAAATTTATTCATTAACTTCCATACCTCAGACTGGTAGCTTTTGAGATGCGGAGAAAGATAGTGGATAGAGTTTCTTACCTGTCTAACCACTATTTCAGAGTCGCCAAAAACGGTCAAATTTTGAATGTTCATATCCAAAGAGTTTCTGAGACCTTGCAATAAAGCCTCATATTCTGCAGTATTATTAGTACATTCAAATTCCAACCTACATGCAATTAATGTTTTGTTACCTGCCAGATCGATAATGACGCAGCCTGCTCCGACTCCTCCTTTGGATTTTGATCCGTCGAAATAGAGAGACCAAATTTGATTTGCATCGGGTACATGGGACCCTTGTGTGGAAGCTGTTGGCTGCATATATGCTACAATCTCGCACTGTTGTTCTAAATTGGTGATAGGTGAAGCCTCGACCATGAAATTGCTGAAGAATGAGTCCATTCCTTGTACTTCAGGTGAATCAACAGAAGGTGTATACGGTTCGTTGGGATCATTCAAATCTGTGACTGTGAACTTAAGGTAGCGCTCATGATTCACTTTTATCTTGTTAGGCTTGCCATTCTCTGGAAGCCATAGATGGGACCAATCTGTTGTGAAATAACCATGTAGTTGCTCCGACCAGTCCCTGCTTAAAAATAGACCATACACTTCTGGAATATCCACAACAATTATATCAATAACTTGATGAACCTTGGGGTTAGACGATAACCTAATAAGCACATTCTTTAGTTCGCCTATAACTTTGACATTTGTCCGATCAAATTGTATGATTTTTAAAGAAGATGGTTCAACTTCAGCGTTGATTTTCTAACATACAGACCAAGGCATCACATTGGATGACGCCCCTGAGTCTACCATACAATTGTGCACGTTTCTATTAAAGATCTCGAAAGTTAATAGAAAAGGAGGTACATTTTTGCGAGTACTAAGAGTAGTAGTTTGTGGCTTTTTACTCGCATTTTCTAAAGCTACTTTATCTACATTATTTACATTACTTACAGGAAGGCTTCCTTTATCTTGAGGATCAGGATTATTTTTAGTGGAAGTCTTCAGGGGAGCTTTGTTTTGCACAACCTTTTTACCATTAGAGTTACCATTTTTACCATTCTCTGAAATATTTTGCAACATTTTTTGTAACAAAAATGGAAACTTCAATAACTCATAAATAGAAATGTTAGCCCTTAACTTTTTAAGATCTTCAACAACATCATAATCTAAGTTGGGTTTCACATTACTCTGTTTAGTCTCGGTTGATTTAGACTGCTTTGGAGGCAAAGTTGTAGTTTTTTCGGTAGAAGGTTTGTTTGTTGTCTTACTCCTAGTATTATAAGGATGAACTGTCTCAAAGTTAGCTTGAAATATGCTATCCGAGAAGTGTCCAAAAATGTTTGGAGAAGAGTCTTCTTCTTGAACTGTCTCTTGTTCAACTACCTCCTTGGGCATCTCAGGAGCCATCAAGTTATATTAGGCTTCTAGAATTGTTTGAAGGGCACATTGCAAACTTTCTAGATTTAGGCCTTATGTGGTTGGGTTAGGTCGATTGGTAGGAAAAGTCTTTCGGGACGGGGGATTGTAAGGACCTTTGCTCAAGGAAGCTTCTTCGGTCAACTTTTTTAAGTCTATAACTTGATTTGACAGTTTTTGAACAACTTTAGTTAAGTTTTCCAAATCAGAGCTTTCAGTTTGTGTTTTACTTTGAGTGGGTCTGGGGAGGATTTAAATCTTTTTTTGGGAAGAAGTACTAGTTTCAGTTTCGTTGCTAGTAGAGTCCTTAAGACTAAGTATGTATTTTTCAATCTGGTTGGCCTCCTCGAAGGCTTCTAACAACGTGGCTTTCTTAGATCGTTTAACCCAAATAGATATACTTTGATGCAAAGCTTTAGTGTAGTATGCTATTATAAAACTTTCAGCAGGCATAGAATCTGTTGGGATTCGGTTTTTAAGTTTCAAGAATCTTTGATTAAAGTCTTTAAATTTTTCTTTTGGGTTCATTCTTAAGCTAGAAAGGTCCATGACTAGGAATTCCGGAGGTTTACCGTCTCCGAACATTTCCAAAAAGCATGACTCAAAATTTTCCAAAGACACAATGGTATGGGGTTGTTGGGAAAAGTACCATGTTGATGCATTACCCTCGAAAGTATATGGGAACAACCTACAGACAACGTCTTCATGTTCGACATTGCGGAGTCTTATGGCTAGCATAAACTTTCTAATGTGATCTTCAGCGATCTGTTTTGAGTCAGGATCAAACTTGGGAAGGCATTTCTCTGGATGTTTAGGTAGAGGGTGTTGAGCTCCAGGTACAACTATGGCATCCTGATCAAGCCAGGGTCTAGCAGGGTTGTTCTGATTTTCCATTGGGGTAGTGGGTGTGGAAGGCTGAGAAGGGGAATCGCCTTCGTCAGAGGAATCTCCTCCAGAAGAGGAAGGAGATGATGGAGGTGGTGAAGGAGGTATCCCAGATCCTCCTGCAACAGGATTTAAGATTGGATCTAAAGGATTCACAGTGAGGTTAGTGTCACCTAATTATTCTCTGATATCAAAGAAGTCCAAAGGTTGACCCCACGGACAGTTTGGTTGCCTCAAACGGGCTAAGGCACTGTTTGTTTTAATAAGAGATTGATGAACAATCTCGTGTATGTCACCACCTGTAGGATTAGGGGTTGTTGGCTCAACTGTGATCTGTGGATCGTCTGTTGAAGTAGTTTTTTTTTGAGGGGGAATATTATCATTTGAATGGATTCTAGTCACTATAGGTGAGCGATTAGGTGGTGGAGGAGTCTTGCAACCACCTCGTGCCATTAATTAAGTTTAGGCCCTCCTTCTAGCACCATTTGTTGACAGGCAAAATCGACCGTCCGTCAACTGAGAGAGTGGAACCGGTTCGGGGTTGTCTAATAACCCAAGCCGTTTGGGATGAACCACCCTGACGGGTTTAGCGGCTCCATTAGCCGATCTAAGGTCCTAATAAAACAAAAGAAAAATAATCTACAATAACTAATCTAACTAATAATAAAAACTAAACTAATCTAACTAAAACTAACTATTAAAACAAACTAAACTAATCTAACTAAAAAGGAAATAAAACACACTAATAAACTAATCTAATTGAAACTAACTGTAAAACAAACTAAACTAATCTAACTATTATATATATATACAATCTACTAACTAATACTATACTAAATCTAACTAATTAAATAACTAACTACTAACTGAAATAAAACTTATTCACAAAATGTACAATATCTACAATTTACAGATTTGAGTAAAACCTGAAAAACTCATTTGCATTCTGCCCTAAGACAAAGAAAGATATTTTTGTTGATTTTATAATTTTATGAGCAAAAAATAATACAAAACTAACTAAACTGAACAACTAATATACTAATTCTAAATACAAACCTAACTAAACATATATCTAACTAAACTACTTAAACTATACTAAACAAACTAACAAAAATAATTCACAAAATGACCTGGAAAAACGCTCTAGATTTTCCCTGTGTATGATGATTGTGCTAGTTGATCGGAGGGAGGAAACCCGCACCGAATTATCCAGAAGCTTCTCATAAATGATAGCTGCAGTGCTCTTCAAGTATTGATTACAAGACAAACAAGACATAAAAAATCACAACAATCATATGATTTATAAATCTCCACAGTTAGATAAACACGTATGCAAAGACTTATATGAAATAATTGAATTGATGAAGAAGAGAAATCTGTCATTCATTAACTGAACTAAGTAATTGTTGTATTTTTTTAAAGTAATGAAAGAAATCAGACATGGATCATATTAATTAAATCACATCATTCTGCAAAAGACTATGATAGCTAAAGTAGTCTATAATCAATTGCTAATGACATGCATAAACTTGAAACAAACGATTGATATTATGAAAGCGAAAGTTGTAGCAGAACATCAACTTTTGTCTCAGTTTGTATTAGAAATCCATAGCCTGGTTCTCCCACAAGTGAGGATGATCCTTATTACAAAAAATAATAAGTATTTATAATTTTTCCACAGGGTAAAACCTCCCTGTGGAAGTTATCAAAACGTGTTTACATAAATCTGGGTAGATATCCCAATTTTAACTAAACTAGGAAAACTACAATAAAACTAAACACACAAATATCCCCTAGATTGTCCAGCATGTCCCATGCAATTCGAATTTACCTGAAAAGGGTCAAAAATGAACAAGTTAGAAGGATTCTTTATTAATGAAATGATAAAAATCTAATCCTATAGACTAGCTACAGAATCTCGCGATTTTGTAGCTGGTCTATACAGAATCAACATTAAAATCAATTGAAAATCATTTTAAGAATCAAATTCAATTAACATCCAATAGCTATTTGAAAACGAATCATTCAATTTGAAATTTTTATACCATTCGAAATCAAACAGGATCAAAATCAATCAACCGAATATAGAGATAGGTGTACTCTGTTTCGTTTGTTACCAAGAGTCGAGTAGACAGAATCATAATCAAACAGTTTTGAAATCGTTTCATATCCAATTTGAAATTGATATAATCAAAACAAATCGCAGGTAATCGTTATGCTTCCTCAACAACATGAGATACAATCGAATCCAAACAAGATCACTTTTTAAATCGTTATAAATGTATTGTCATATGATCTAGGCCATGAGCGAGTTAAACCATAACCAACTCATAACTGTCCAAAAACGAAATTACAACAGGATCAATCAATTAATAATAGAGTTCGTAATAGGTTTCTGATCGTTTGTTATTAGCCAAATGAGCCGACAAGATCGATTTACCTTGGTCAAAATAATTTCTTTTAAACGAATTATAACTGGATTCGATAGTGATAACAAAGCCAATCAATTCATTTTGCAAATCAAACAGAGCAGTTTTTACGATGCGAATCCAGCTCATGAAAATGATAAAACTAACTGAAGATAAACAACAATCCAATCAAATGAATCAAACATCGAGGATTTAACATAGTCATCGTATATCAACAATGTTCCATGATTCGGTCGTGAATATTATTTGCACAGACTTAAATGAAAGCATTGTTTCCGAAAAAACAGAGTCGTTCTTCCCAAATTGGAAACGATCAGAGTTGTATTTCATCTTTGAAAATTTATATAACACAACATATGTAACAACCAAACTCAGGAAATCATTCGACGATCACCGCATACTAACCATAATGAAATCAAATCATGGTCGTATTCTAAATTGAGCATGAGAAACTTCCTGTTCAGAGTAGATACAAAATGAATTTAATTGAAAGCAAACTATCAGTTTTGTTGACTCAATCAGACAAGCGACCAAATCAAATCCAAACGAAAACCCTTCAAATCCAATAAAAATATATCTATGGCTACACTGGGAATGATCAAATCGTTTATTCAAAACGAAATTCCATTTATTTTTAGCAAAGAAAAAATATACAGGATGAACACATTATGACAGAATCATTTCAAAATGTAAACAGAGCTATTCGAAGACCAAATTCGAATCATTATATTAACCCTGATCATTCACACAACTAGAACAATTTCGAAAATCATACCTATATGACGAGCAAATGGCTTGATCACAACAATTTGGATTTGATAACGGTTGTGGCCGATTCAACATTCTTGAAAATGATGGAGCCAGTTGTCTTATGCTTCTTATCAGTTGCTTGGAGTTTGTCTCCTTGGCCGGTCAACACTGCAACTTGATTTTCGATTGGAGTATGGGAACGTCGATGTAGTATCGTTCCAGCCACAAATCACATTGGTCACAGGACGACTGTGTGGGATTTGAAAGTGCAGGTGAGGGTTTGATCATATTGTTGAGGGTTTTGTTAGGTAATTTAATCTTAGGGTAGTTAGGATTATTCTTTAGGCAGGGGGGAAGATTCATCACGAAATCATAAGGTGGTTCGGCGCATAAACCCTGTGAGTAAGGGTACTCACTGGCCAAAAAATGTTCTACGTCAGAGTCCGAATCCTCACTAAGGATTATAGGCTTTGAATCAACAGAGGGTTTAGGTTTGTTCCTAGCCATTCTCGAAATAAGCTGACCGTTCTTTTTACCCTTGGCATTAGCAGTAGGGTTTGCCTTAGCCTTTTTTCTCACAGGTCTCTTTATAGCCTTGGCCTTCTTAGTTCCAACGTCTAGTAAATCAATGCCAGGGTCGACCGAGGGCTTAGGAGATGGAAGTAGGGCATGGAAGGGCACGGGTGGCTTGACCTTGGCTTCCATAACCATAGGCTTGTCAACCTGGACAGGGTCTGTATCACAAAAACCATTTCGAGCGATGAAAGCTCTCCAGCTATCACCATGTAAACTCAAGTGATAAACAATAATAAGTTTAATAAGTCCATGGTGGAATAGGCTACTGTCGGCCTTCTACCTTTTAAATATTTTTGACATTTTATATAGTCTACGTTGAAAGTAAAAGGGCATATTCAACGATTATCCCATAAAATTCATTAACAAACGCAGGTGGTAGAGAAACATGAGTCCATATTGACCTTCACAAGTCACGAACTGTTTGACTATTACGAAAATATCATGCCATCGTGGTTTGAGCATAGATATGGGCATACCTTTGTCACAAGAGGTGACCTTTCGAGAGACGAACAGAAGTGGCCATGGAACCTCTTTTACTTTCGAATTTTTGAACCAGCACTGGCCCGTGGCAGGTAAACCTGTAGCAGAACTGATAAAATTCTCATCGATTTCCAACTGGATGTCACCCACCTTGGCTCTACAACCATCAAACGTCAAAGCGAACTGTTGTGCCACACATAAGTTAAAACCCTCAAATATCTGGATGAAGGTAAGCCAACTGTTATCCTTCAAATCTTTCAGGGCATTGTCAAATAACAGCAAGTCTTGGCTGTCGTTCGGTTCGATTCTCACCACCGGTGCCATGGAGCCGAGCACATGGTAAGTCCAGGGTTTGGGTCATATCATATACAGGAGAAAAATGCGTGAAGGATTACCCGAGCTAACAGAGGTAGATGGGGATAAGGGCTAGGCATAAATGTTAGCGTGCGAAGGTGGTGGAGCTTATCTCTACCATGCAAAATAGTTATTGCCAAAGTACAAATTCTGGTGCTCATAGATGTTCAACCCACTATAACATAGTTCAACAATCATGTCATTCACCCAACCAATGAAATCAATGGTAAGTGTATAAACCAAAGCACGCAATCAATGTTGTGCCATAGTTTTAAACCATCAACATACAAAATGATACCAATACCAATGTTTAACCATGCACCACTGTATCATCTCATATCAATAGTTTAACCAAGGTGCCAATGGGTCTTTATATAATCAAAATACCAATAGTTATGAAAACATGAACATAGGCATTATATCAAAAGACATATATAAAAGATTCAATCATAACCCCTATGTATTTTCATGAAACCAATGGTCAAGTAAATCAAATCAAAGCACATGTAAATTCAACAGTCAATGCATCGCAATTTAATGAAACGACAAGACATAATCAGTCAAAGAATGCCCAATGAGTGAAGATCAAAAGAGTTTTGTAAGTTATAATGATAATTCAAATGTATGCGCAATAGGCATATCGACAAGAAAGATTACGACAGTCCAAATAATGATTTCAATGCGACTACGAAAGACCAAGTTTTCACGCTTACAGTCGTGAAAACAAAACAAAGGTAAAAGTGCAAATGTCGCAAAAATAAAAGTGTCGTTTATTTGAAAATTGTAATGAAAAATTTATGTTTGCAAAACATTGGTGTAGGCAGCTTATAAGACAGTGGAAAATGTGAATTGGCATTTACCACCGTGTATCCTCCAAAACCTAAAGTCATGGGAGGATGGTGTTATTTCATGCTCCCCAAGACATGTGATGATGACTGTCAGATGCCTACTAGGGAAGCTTGGTCGATATAGCGACACTTCCGCTTACGGGTTCTATTTGGAGTTAGGTCAATATAGTTGATGCTCCAAGATATTCTAGCAGAGGAAGGATAGGAATGGAGATGGAAGTAGGTTAGGGAGGAAGGATGAGTAGTATTAGTTGAGAGAGTATGGAGATTTGTCTGATGGTGGAATTTAATGTTTTCCCTTCAAAAAAAAAAAAAAAGAGAAATGTGTATATGGATATTCATAATTTCGTAACTAAACCATAGTTGTCTAAATAAAATTGTTGAAACGAATAATTGTAATTAAACAATTTCTCAAACAATTGATTGGTTGTTGTCTTTTATAAAAGACTAGTCTTGCTGACTGGATTGGATGCATACATAAATTACTAAAGGATGGTAGTTTTGATTATTAGTACATGCACAAGACTTGCATGTGCTAGCTACACATGCATTTCTTGTACATATACACTAGTATGCATGAGTTTTCTTGACTTACTTACTGATAATGTCGGTTACTTGTTATGAATGTGTGAACCATGTTTATTTTCCTTTGTACCATAAGATACCTTAACTTCGGGATGAAGTTTCCTGAAGGGGGGTGTATGTAACGACCCTGCTTAAATAGATGTATAGGATTATTAATTGTAATTAATTTAATAATCTAACTGTCCTAAAATTTAGCTAAACAATAATTATTTCTTAAATAACTTTAACTAATTAATTATTATTAATTACTTGTTCATGATTGTCAAGGATGAATTAAGTATTAATTAACTCATTAATTAATTAAGTAAATAAATAAAAGGGGGTTAATAAATTATATTGTTAAAAAGGTTACGTACATGGAAAGGGATAAGATATTAATTACGAAAGGATAAAATAATAAATGAAAGGATAAGGAGCATTAACTATGCGTAGGTAAGGAAGTAAATGCAAGAGGCGGTGAAGGAAGGATATGGAGGGGAAGGAGGTTTACGAAGGGGGAATCATTTTTACAGGATTTTGTTTTTTCTTGGAGGTTTCTCTTGGATTGCAGAGAGGGGAGTTGAGTTCTGTAGTTGGATTGGATCAGTACAGGCACCGGTTTGTTGGAGGTTTTGGGAGGGCCAGGATATCCATATGATATCCTAGAGCTAGGAAGTTGTCCTAGTTGGCAGGGTGGAACAAGGTTTGGGCAGTGTTTACACAGTTCAACAACGGTCAACAAGGCAAGTGGAAAGCAGAGGGTTAGCATCAAACCCAGGTATTTAAAATTTTGTATTTGTTTTTATTCTGTTATAAAATTTTATTATTCATTGATCAATTTAAAATGCGTATGTGCTCAATTAAAAGGAATTATTGAATTTTACTGTTTTGTTTGTAGAATTAATTGATGTTAATTAAATTGGACACTACACATGTGGTTGCCCATGTTTAGTAGAGAATGACTATTCTCGAAACCAAGAGGAGGTCGAAAACGACTGTGCCTAATCATACCAATGATGTAGTTATGTTCGTCATATGTTGTTAGATATGATCCAAGAGGAAGACCACTAAAGTACAATCATGTAGCCGAGGATGAAGATTGTGTCAATAGATGACATGTAATATAATACTCTCAATGGGACCACATAGTAGAAAAACAAACTCTCACCAAAAGATAGATAGAGAATGTCTAAGAGAAAGAATGCCCCCCTTCCATAATTACTGCAAGTAAAGAGGACATTTTGAGGATGGAAATTAGAGGCTACATCTATATAAGAACCAAAATTAAAGTGCATCAAATCAAGAATAAAAATAAATATCAGTTCTTAATAGTGCGACATAACATTTTTCT
>ML822554.1:20997-42864 GCA_009831015.1 Picea engelmannii | reverse complement strand
ATGCAAGTCTCGTGCATGTACTAATAATCAAAACTACCATCCTTTAGTAATTTATGTATGCATCCAATCCAGTCAGCAAGACTAGTCTTTTATAAAAGACAACAACCAATCAATTGTTTGAGAAATTCTTTAATTACAATTATTCGTTTCAACAATTTTATTCAGACAACTGTGGTTTAGTTACGAAATTATGAATATCCATATACACATTTCTCTTCTTTTTTTTTTTTTTGAAGGGAAAACATTAAATTCCACCATCAGACAAATCTCCATACTCTCTCAACTATTACTACTCATCCTTCCTCCCTAACCTACTTCCATCTCCATTCCTATCCTTCCTCTGCTAGAATATCTTGGAGCATCAACTATATTGACCTAACTCCAAATAGAACCCGTAAGCGGAAGTGTCGCTATATCGACCAAGATTCCCTAGTAGGCATCTGACAGTCATCATCACATGTCTTGGGGAGCATGAAATAACACCGTCCTCCCATGACTTTAGGTTTTGGAGGATACACAGTGGTAAATGCCAATTCACATTTTCCACTGTCTTATAAGCTGCCTACACCAATGTTTTGCAAACATAAATTTTTCGTTACAATTTTCAAATAAACAACACTTTTATTTTTGCGACATTTGCACTTTTACCTTCGTTTTGTTTTCACGACTATAAGCATGAAAAGTTGGTCTTTCGTAGTCGCATTGAAATCATTATTTGGACTGTCGTAATCTTTCTTGTCGATATGCCTATTGCGCTTACATTTGACTTATCATTATAACTTACAAAACTCTTTTGATATGCACTCATTGGGCATTCTTTGACTGATTATGTATTGTCATTTCATTAAATTGTGATGCATTGACTGTTGAATTTACATGTTCTTTGATTTGATTTACTTGATCATTAGTTTCATGAAAATACATAGGGGTTATGATTGAATCTTTTATATATGTCTTTTGATATAATGTCTATGTTCATGTTTTCATAACTATTGGTATTTTGATTATATAAAGACCCATTGGCACCTTGGTTAAACTATTGATATGAGCTAATACATTGGCGCATGGTTAAACATTGGTATTGGTCTCATTTTGTATGTTGATGGTTTAAAACTATGGCACAACGTTGATTGCGCGCTTTGGTTTATACACTTACCACTGATTTCATTGGTTGGGTAAATGACATGATTGTTGAACTATGTTATAGTGGGTTGAACAACTATGAGAGCCTGAATTTGTACTTTGGCAATAAATATTTTGCATGGTAGAGATAAGCTCCACCACCTTCGCACGCTAACATTTATGCCTAGCCCTTATCCCCATCTACCTCTGTTAGCTCGGGTAATCCTTTGCGCATTTTGCTCCTATATATGCTATGACCCAAACCCTGGACTGACCATGTGCTCGTCTCCATGGCACCGGTGGTGAGAATCGAACCGAACGACATCCAAGCCTTGCTATTATTTGACAATGCCCTGAAAGATTTGAAGGATAACGGTTGGCTTACCTTCATCCAGAGATTTGAGGGTTTTAACTTATGTGTGGCACAACAGTTCACTTTGACGTTTGATGGTTGTAGAGCCAAGGTGGGTGACATCCAGTTGGAAATCGATGAGAAGTTTATCAGTTCTGCTACAGGTTTACCTGCCACGAGCCAGCGCTGGTTCAAAAATTCAAAAGTAAAAGAGGTTCCATGGCCACTTCTGTTCGTCTCCCGAAAGTTCACCTCTTGTGACAGAGGTATGCCCATATCTATGCTCAAACCACGATGGCATGATCTTTTCGTAATAATCAAACAGTTCGTGACCTGTGAAGGTCAATATGGACTCGTGTTTCTCTACCACCTGCGTTTGTTAATGAATTTTATGGGATAATCGATGAATATGCCCTTTTACTTTCAACGTAGCCTATATAAAATGTCAAAAATATTTAAAAGGTAGAAGGCTGACAGTAGCCTATTCCACCATGGACTTATTAAACTTATTATTGTTTATCACTTGAGTTTACATGGAGATAGCTGGAGAGCTTTCATCGCTTGAAATGGTTTTTGTGATACATACCCTGTCCAGGTTGACAAGCCTGTGGTTATGGAAGCCAAGGTCAAGCCACCCGTGCCCTTCCATGCCCTACTTCCATCTCCTAAGCCCTCGATCGACCCTGACATTGATTTACCAGACGTTGGAACTGAGAAGGTCGAGGATATAAAGAGACCTGTGAGAAAAAAGGCTAAGGCAAACCCTACTGCTAATGCCAAGGGTAAAAAGAACGCTCGACTTATTTCGAGAATGGCTAGGAACAAACCTAAACCCTCTACTGATTCAAAGCCTATAATCCTTAGTGAGGATTCAGACTCCGACGTAGAACGGATTTTGGCCAGTGAGTACCCTTACTCACAGGGTTTATGCCCCGAACCACCTTATGATTTCATGATGAATCTTCCCCCCTGCCTAAAGAATAATCCTAACTACCCTAGGATTAAATTACCTAACGAAACCCTCAGCAATATGATCAAACCCTCACCTGCACTTTCAAAGCCCACACAGTCGTCCTGTGACCAATGTGATTTGTGGCTGGAACGATACTACATCGACGTTCCCATACTCCAATAAAAAATTCAATCACTGGAAAATCAAGTTGCAGTGTTGACCGGCCAAGGAGAAAAACTCCAAGCAACTGATAAGAAGCATAAGACAACTGGCTCCATCGTTTTCAAGAATGTTGAATCGGCCACAGCCGTTATCAAATCCAAATTGTTGTGATCAAGCCATCTGCTCATCATATAGGTATGATTTTCGAAATTGTTCTAGTTGTGTGAATGATCAGGGTTAATATAATGATTCGAATTTGGTCTTCGAATAGCTCTGTTTACATTTTGAAATGATTCTGTCATAATGTGTTCATCTTGTATATTTTTTCTTTGCTAAAAATAAATGGAATTTCATTTTGAATAAACGATTTGATCATTCCCAGTGTAGCCATAGATAGATTTTTATTGGATTTGAAGGGTTTTCGTTTGGATTTGATTTGGTCGCTTGTCTGATTGATTCAACGAAACTGATAGTTTGCTTTCAATTGAATTCATTTTGTATCTACTCTGAACAGGAAGTTTCTCGTGCTCAATTTAGAATACGATCATGATTTGATTTCGTTATGTTTAGTATGCGGTGATCGTCGAATGATTTCCTGAGTTTGGTTGTTACATATGCTGTGTTATATAAATTTTCAAAGCTGAAATACAACTCTGATCGTTTCCAATTTGGGAAGAACGACTCTGTTTTTTCAGAAACAATGCTTTCATTTAAGTCTGTGCAAATAATATTCACGCCCGAATCATGGAACATTGTTGATATACGATGACTATGTTAAATCCTCGCTGTTTGATCCGTTTGATTGGATTGTTGTTTATCTTTAGTTAGTTTGATCATTTTCATGAGCTGGATTCGCATCGTAAAAACTGCTCTGTTTGATTTGCAAAATGAATTGATTGGTTTTGTTATCACTATCGAATCTAGTTATAATTAGTTTAAAAGAAATGATTTTGACCAAGGTAAATCGATCTTGTCGGCTCATTTGGCTAATAACAAATGATCGGAAACCTATTACGAACTTTGTTATTAATTGATTGATCTTGTTGCAATTTCATTTGTGGACAGTTATGAGTTGGTTATGGTTTAACTCGCTCATGGCCTAGATCGTATGACAATACATTTATAACGATTTAAAAAGTGATCTTGTTTGGATTCGATCGTATCTCCTATTGTTGAGGAAGAATAACGATTACCTGCGATTTGTTTTGATTATATCAGTTTCAAATTGGATATGAAACGATTTCAAAACTGTTTGATTATGATTCTGTCTACCCGACTCTTTGCAACAAACGAAACTGAGTACACCTATCTCTGTATTCGGTTGATTGATTTTGATCCTGTTTGATTTCGAATGGTATAAAAATTTCAAATTGAATGATTCGTTTTCAAATAACTATTGGATGTTAATTGAATTTGATTCTTAAAAAGATTTTCAATTGATTTTAATGTTGATTCTGTATAGACCAGCTACAGAATCACGAGATTCTGTAGCTAGTCTATAGGATTAGATTTTTATCATTTCATTAATAAAGAATCCTTCTAACTTGTTCATTTTTTACCCTTTTCAGGTAAATTCGAATTGCATGGGACATGCTGGACAGTCTAGGGGATATTTGTGTGTTTAGTTTTATTGTAGTTTTCCTAGTTTAGTTAAAATTGGGATATCTACCCAGATTTATGTAAACACGTTTTGATAACTTCCATAGGGAGGTTTTACCCTGTGGAAAAATTATAAATACTTATTATTTTTTGTAATAAGGATCATCCTCACTTGTGGGAGAACCAGGCTATGGATTTCTAATACAAACTGAGACAGAAGTTGATGTTCTGCTACAGCTTTCACTTTCATAATATCAATCTTTTGTTTCAAGTTTATGCATGTCATTAGCAATTGATTATAGACTACTTTAGCTATCATAGTCTTTTGCAGAATGATGTGATTTAATTAATATGATCCATGTCTGATTTATTTCATTACTTTAAAAAAATACAACAATTACTTAGTTCAGTTAATGAATGACAGATTTCTCTTCTTCATCAATTGAATTATTTCATATAAGTCTGTGCATATGGGTTTATCTAACTGTGGAGATTTATAAATCATATGATTGTTGTGATTTTTTATGTCTTGTTTGTCCTGTAATCAATACTTGAAGAGCACTGCAACTATCGTTTATGAGAAGCTTTTGGATAATTCGGTGCGGGTTTCCTCCCTCCGATCAGCTAGCACAATCATCGTACACAGGGAAAATCTGGAGTGTTTTTCCAGGTCAGCTTGTGAATTATTTTTGTTAGTTTGTTTAGTATAGTTTAAGTAGTTTAGTTAGATATATGTTTAGTTAGGTTTGTATTTAGAATTAGTATATTAGTTGTTCAGTTTAGTTAGTTTTGTATTATTTTCTGCTCATAAAATTATAAAATCAACAAAAATATCTTTCTCTGTCTTAGGGCAGAAGGCAAATGAGTTTTTCAGGTTTTACTCAAATCTGTAAATTGTAGATATTGTACATTTTGTGAATAAGTTTTATTTCAGTTAGTAGTTAGTTATTTAATTAGTTAGAGTTAGTATAGTATTAGTTAGTAGATTGTATATATATATAATAGTTAGATTTGTTTAGTTTGTTTTACATTTAGTTTCAATTAGATTAGTTTATTAGTGTGTTTTATTTCCTTTTTAGTTAGATTAGTTTAGTTTGTTTTAATAGTTAGTTTTAGTTAGATTAGTTTAGTTTTTATTATTAGTTAGATTAGTTATTGTAGATTATTTTTCTTTTGTTTTATTAGGACCTTAGATCGGCTAATGGAGCCGCTAAACCCATCAGGGTGGTTCATCCCAAATGGCTTGGGTTATTAGACAACCCTGAACCAGTTCCACTCTCTCAGTTGACAGACGATCGATTTTGCCTGTCAACAAATGGTGCTAGAAGGAGGGCCTGGACTTAATTAATGGCACGAGGCGGTTGTAAGACTCCTCCACCACCTAATCGCTCACCTATAGTGACTAGAAGCCATTCAAACGATAATATTCCCCCTCAAACAACAACTACTTCAATAGACGATCCACAGATCACAGTTGAGCCAACAACCCCTAATCCTACAGCTGGTGACATAGAAGATATTGTTCGTCAATCTCTTATTAAAACACATAGTGCCTTTCCCGTTTGAGGCAACCAAACCGTCCGTGGGCTCAACCTTTGGACTTCTCTGATATCAGAGAACAATTAGGTGACACTAACCTCACTGTGAATCCTTCAGATCCAATCTTAAATCCTGCTGCAGGAGGATTTGGAATACCTCCTTCACCACCTCCATCATCTCCTTCCTCTTCTGGAGGAGATTCCTCTGACGAAGGCGATTCCCCTTCTCAGCGTTCCAAACCCACTACCCCAATGGAAAACCAGAACAACCCTGCTAGACCCTGGATTGATTAGGATGTCGTAGCTATACCTGGAGCTCAACACCCTCTACCTAAACATCCGGAGAAATGGCTTCCCAAGTTTGATCCTGACTCAAAACAGATCGCTGAAGATCACATTAAAAAGTTTATGTTAGCCATAAGACTCCGCAATGTCGAACATGAAGACGCTGTCTATAGGTTGTTCCCATATACTTTCGAGGGTAATGCATCAACATGGTACTTTGCCCAACAACCCCATACCATTGTGTCTTTGGAAAATTTTGAGTCATGCTTTTTGGAAATGTTCGGAGATGGTAAACCTCCGGAAGTCCTAGTCATGGACCTTTCTAGCTTAAGAATGAACCTGAAAGAAAAAGTTAAAGACTTTAATCAAAGATTCTTGACACTTAAAAACCGAATCCCAATAGATTCTATGCCTGCTGAAAGTCTTATAATAGCATACTACACTAAAGCTTTGCATCAAAGTATAGCTATTTGGGTTAAATGATCTAAGAAAGCCACGTTGATAGAAGCCTTCGAGGAGGCCAACCAGATTGAAAAATACATACTTATTCTTAAGGACTCTACTAGCAATGAAACTGAAACTAGTACTTCTTCCAAAAAAAAGATTTAAATCCTCCCTAGACCCACTCAAAGTAAAACACAAACTGAAAGATCTGATTTGGAAAACTTAACTAAAGTTGTTCAAAAACTGTCAAATCAAGTTATAGACTCAAAAAAGTTGACCGAATAAGCTTCCTCGAGCAAAGGTCCTTACAAGCCCCCGTTCCGAAATACTTTTCCTACCAACCGAACTAACCCAACCACATAAGGCCTAAATCTAGAAAGTTTGCAATGTGCCCTTCAAACAATTCTAGAAGCCCAAGATAACTTGATGGCTCCTGAGATGCCTGAGGAGGTAGTTGAACAAGAGACAGTTCAAGAAGAAGACTCTTCTCCAAACATTTTTGGAAACTTCTCGGATAGCATCTTTCAAGCTAACTTCGAGACAGTTCATCCTTATAATACCAGGAGTAAGACAACAAACAAACCTTCTACCGAAAACACTACAACTTTGCCTCCAAAGAAGTCTAAATCAACCGAGTCTAAACAGAGTAATGTGAACCCCAACTTAGATTATGATGTTGTTGAAGATCTTAAAAAGTTAAGGGCTAACATTTCTATTTATGAGTTATTGAAGTTTCCATTTTTGTTACAAAAAATGTAGCAAAGTATTTCAGAGAATGGTAAAAATGGTAACTCTAATGGTAAAAAGGTTGTGCAAAACAAAGCTCCCTAGAAGACTTCCACTAAAAATAATCCCGATCCTCAAGATAAAGGAAGCCTTCCTGTAAGTAATGTAATAATGTAGATAAAGTAGCTTTATAAAATGCGAGTAAAAAGCCACAAGCTACTACTCTTAGTACTCGCAAAAATGTACCTCCTTTTCTATTAACTTTCGAGATCTTTAATAGAAACGTGCACAATTGTATGGTAGACTCAGGGGCGTCATCCAATGTGATGCCTTGGTCTGTATGTTAGAAAATCAATGCTGAAGTTGAACCATCTTCTTTAAAAATCATACAACTTGATCGGACAAATGTCAAAGTTATAGGCGAACTAAAGAATGTGCTTATTAGGTTATCGTCTAACCCCAAGGTTCATCAAGTTATTGATATAATTGTTGTGGATATTCCAGAAGTGTATGGTCTGTTTTTAAGAAGGGACTGGTCGGAGCAACTACATGGTTATTTCGCAACAGATTGGTCCCATCTATGGCTTCCAGAGAATGGCAAGCCTAACAAGATAAAAGTGAATCATGAGCGCTACCTTAAGTTCACAGTCACAAATTTGAACAATCCCAACGAACCGTATACACCTTCTATTGATTCACCTAAAGTACAAGGATTGGACACCTTCTTCGGCAATTTCATGGCCAAGGCTTCACCTATCACCAATTTAGAACAACAGTCCGAGATTGTAGCATATATGCAGCCAACAAATTCCACGCAAGGGTCCCATGTACCCGATGCAAATCAAATTTGGTCTTTCTATTTCGACGGATCAAAATCCAAAGAAGGAGCCGGAGAAGGCTGCGTCATTATCGATCCGGCAGGTAACAAAACATTAATTGCATGTAGGTTGGAATTTGAATGTACTAATAATATTGCAGAATATGAGGCTTTACTGCAAGGTCTCATAAACGCTTTGGATATGAACATTCAAAATTTGACCATTTTTGGCGACTCTGAAATAGTGGTTAGACAGGTAAGAGACTCTATCCACTATGTTTCTCCGCATCTCAAAAGCTACCAGTCTGAGGTATGGAATTCAATGAATAAATTTTCCACTTTCAATATAAATTCTATTCCTAGGATGAATAACTCTGAAGTAGATTTATTAGCTAATGTAGCTTCTAAACTTCTTCCTACAGAAGGCTTGTCCCCAGATGCATTCTCCGTTGAGCTACTGTTTTGACCATCCGTTCCCGACAACATCACGAACTGGAGAGTATTTGACAATGATCGACATATTATTAACTTTTTGCACATGGAAGAAACCTTTCAAGGAGCGGTGATAGATGAACACACACATGATGACAATTTGTGCGATTTCACGATAATACTAGATCCAAGAACTCCTGAATCTTCATTGGATATGGTAAACTCGATCCCTAAATCTGTAGTTAGAATAGAGAAGTTTTATGATTTTCAAGATAAATTTAAAAATATTGTCAATTGTAAAACCAATAGTTCCTCGTTATCTTATGAAAAAGTAAACTTAGGAACTAATGAAAATCCTCAGTGCATTAATCTAGGGCTAGGATGTTCTCAACAAGAAAAAGCTGCATTCATTAAATTGTTCAAAGAATTTAAAGATGTCTTTGCATGGACGTATGATGACCTCAAAACTTTCGACCCTAATATCATACAACATGTTATCCTGATGAAGCCCCAAACCTTACCCTTTCAACAAAAACTGAGGAAAATGCACCCCAAGCTCGAACCGACCATTCAAAAAGAATTGAATAAGCTCCTAAATGCTAAGATAATTTTTCCTGTTAGACACACTCAGTGGGTTTCTAACCTTGTCCCAGTCCGGAAGAAAAATGGGGAAATTTGACTCTGCGTCGATTTCCGGAACCTTAATAGAGCGTCTGATAAAGACAACTATCCTGTCCCGTCCATGGAACAGATCCTTCAATAGGTATCTGGTTCTGAGAGGCTTTCTTTATTGGATGGTTTCTCTGGATACAACCAAGCCCTGATGTCTCCACCAGACCAACTAAAAACTACCTTCTGTACTCCGTGGGGCACTTATGCTTATCGTAAAATGCCCTTTGGATTGATTAATGCTGGTGCCACTTTTCAGAGAGAAATGGACATTGCTTTCCGAGGCTTAATCAATCAGTCCGTCGTAGTTTACTTAGATGATGTGACTGTATTTTCTAAAAACAAAAACGATCATCTAGCTCACTTACGAGCCGTCCTACTGCGATGTCGCAAGTACGACATCTCCTTGAATCCCAAAAAATCCATCTTTGCAGTAGAACAAGGTAAACTCTTAGGATTCATTGTGTCTAGTGAAGGGATGATTATTGACCCCGAAAGGAATCAATTCATTGCAAAACTTCCCCCTCCTACACCCAAAAAATCCATGCAGTCTTTCTTAGGCCATATTAATTTCGTGAGAAGATTCGTCCCCAGTTTCTCTGAAATGGTTAGGCCTTTACAAAATTTGATTAAGAAAGACACCCAATATCACTGGGGACCCCTATAAAATCAAGCTTTTAATGCAATAAAGAAGGCCATAATAGAGGCTTCGTCTCTCATGAGCCCAGATTTTTCTCAAGACTTTACACTCTACACTTTTGCTTCTGACCATTCCTATGCCGTCGTCCTAACTCAAAAGAATGCCAAAAACAACAAAGTACCCATTTCCTTTATGAGATCTACTTTCAAAGGCGCTGAACTTAATTACCCAACAGTGGATCAGCAAGCCTACACTATTTTCAAAGAAGTTAAGCACTTTCGATCCTATCTTTTGAAGTCAAGGATGAAAGTCATTGTTCCCTACCCAGCCGTGAGGAACCTGTTAGTGCATAAGGAACTAGGAGAAAAGAGAGCCAACTGGGTCACCTCCTTGTAGGAGTATGACTTAGAAATCACCCCAGCTCAGATAGTGAGAGGCCAAGGGTTATGCAAGTTAGTTGCTGATTCAGCAGCAGGAAAACAAGAAGAAAGCGATACGTCAAACCTAGGACAACGCGATCAAATTCTAATCTGTTGCGCGCAAAACCCAGTTAGTCCTTGGTACGAAGATATAAGATTCTGTCTTGAACATGGGTCATCCCCCCGTCACCTTGACCCCACCAAAAGAAGAGCATTGAGATTAAAGTCTACCTCCTTTCACCTGGTTAACGGTATCCTGTTTCGTCAGAGTTTTGACAATGTACTTATGCGTTGTCTTGAAAAAGACGAAGCGGAAAAGGTCTTAATAGAGTTGCATGCAGGAGCAGCTGGTGGTCATTTTGGTGGTGACACCACTACTCATAAGGTTTTAAGAGCTGGTTATTACTGGCCCACGCTTTTTAGAGACGCCCATGCCTTGTGTCGTAAATGTATCATCTGTCAGAAAGCATCGGGGTGGTTACAAAAACCAGCCTTTCCTTTGCAGCCCGTTTCGGTAGATTCTCCTTTTCAGCAGTGGGGCCTTGATATCATAGGTCCAATAAACCCTCCATCCTCACAACAACACAATTTTATTGTGACAGCCACAAATTACTTTACTCGATGGTCTGAAGCTGTGGCGTTAAGAACTATCAACACGAGTCAAGTAATTACCTTTCTAAATTCGAATATCATCACTCGTTTCGGTATCCCTGACTGTTTAGTATTTGATAATGCTTCTTACTTTTCCTCTCTTGAGATGAGTGAGTTCTCTTTGGAAAAAGGAATTAAGCTGAAGTATTCTGCTAGCTATTACCCCCAGGGCAACGGATTGGCAGAATCAACAAACAAGAACTTCATCAAAATCATCAAGAGAACGGTGGTTGAAAATCACAAGAATTGGCACAATGAACTGTTGAATGCATTGTGGGTTGATAGGGTAACACCAAAAGCTACTGTAGGTAACTCCCCCTTTTTTCTAGTCTATGGCAGAGAAGCGATTTTGCCACCCCACATTCTTCTTCCTTCACTACAATTGTCACACAAAGTCCAAGAAGAAGATTGTCCCCCTTTATAAAACCAAATTAACGCTTTGATGAAGCTAGAAGAGGTAAGAGCCCAAGCTAGGCGTAATCTAGATCAACATCAACAATTGGTTAAAAGCTGGTTCGATTCTAACTCTGCTTCTGATAGGAATTTTGAAGTAGGCGATCTTGTCCTAAAGTGGGACAAACCACACGAGGGAAAGGGAGAGCACACAAAATTTCAAAATTTATGGCTTGGACCATTTTTAATTGCTGAAAAGTTGGGTCCCAGTTCTTTTCGATTGCAGAATCTAGAAGGGAAGCTTGACACCTACCCGGTGAATGGCTAAGCCTTGAAAAGATACTTTGCTTGATAACAACCCTTGTATATTATGTACATATTTTTGTTTTGTTTGCTTTTTCGTTTTCTTTTTGTGTTTGATTTTTCTTTCAATTTATCAGTTTGTGTTTTTGGAAATACACATACCTGTACACTGAGCTATTCAGAAAAAGACAATAGAAAATTTCCTCACTGAAATAACTTCTGAGAAATTTGCACAAACATCAATGGCATATTTTTGGAATTAATATCTATGTTGGAAAAGTCTATTGTTTGAAAGAAGTTGACTAATTTCAATCTCTGAGTGAAGCTTGTCATGATCATCTATTATCTTTTTACGCTATCCCTATTATGTAAAGGAACGACCCTGAATGATGTCTCCCTGTCTTAGGAAGTTGTTTTTGCAAATAAAACATCTCTGTATCTAAATAAAGGACGGTTCTAAAAAAATTCTGATGAGGTCTGAAAAAATATGTTAAAATATCATGATTTTCAGCGTCACCCCACTCGTATCTATAAAAAACAAAATAAATTATTAATAAGAGCTGTAGGAAGTGCTTGTAAACCCACTGGGATGTTGAACAGGTCTGCTGGAAGTGGGTAAATGCATGCATGGCACCAAGAAAACTTCACCGGGGTACTGAACACGCCCGCTGGCAGGGAAGCAATGTCGGGTATATGAAAATTTGTAAATAAGAATCCTCTTAATGCCCTTTATTCTGATCCATAACTTCTTGGCAGGATACAGATGTCAGAGTGGGTTAAATGGAAACCCTGCCGAGGCTATGGATGTCTGCTAGCAGTAGTGTCCATGCCAACAGTATTGAATATTTTATCTTTAATATCGTGACTTGTTGGTCTTAAAACTGTTATTAGTTTTCATCTTTTAAAACACTGCTGGAATAGTTGGTTAATGATGATGTTTATACAATTTCTGGTTGTTATTTTTGAGTTGGAATTATCTTTGCTGTCCTAATATGAATTTGTACTTTTTGGCAGAGATAACTGCTTCTACCAATGTGTCTCCATTGTTGGCAGCCAATTCACATTTTCCACTGTCTTATAAGTTGCCTACACCAATGTTTTGCAAACATAAATTTTTCGTTATAATTTTCAAATAAACGACACTTTTATTTTTGCGACATTTGCATTTTTACCTTCATTTTGTTTTCACGACTGTAAGCGTGAAAACGTGGTCTTTCGTAGTCGCATTGAAATCATTATTTGGACTGTCGTAATCTTTCTTGTCGATATGCCTATTGCGCTTACATTTCACTTATCATTATAACTTACAAAACTCTTTTGATCTGCACTCATTGGGCATTTTTTGACTGATTATCTTTTGTCATTTCATTAAATTGCGATGCATTGACTATTGAATTTACAAGTGCTTTGATTTGATTTACTTGACCATTGGTTTCATGAAAATACATAGGGGTTATGATTGATTCTTTTATATATGTCTTTTGATATAATTCCTATGTTCATATTTTCATAACTATTGGTATGTTGATTATATAAAGACCCATTGGCACCTTGGTTAAACTATTGATATGAGCTGATACATTGGTGCATGGTTAAACATTGGTATTGGTCTCATTTTGTATGTTGATGGTTTAAAACTATGGCATAACGTTGATTGCGCGCATTGGTTTATACACTTACCACTGATTTCATTGGTTGGGCGAATGACATGATTGTTGAACTATGTTATAGTGGGTTGAATAGCTATGAGCGCCGACATTTGTACTTTGGAAATAACTATTTTACATGGAAGAGATAAGCTCCACCACCTTCGCATGCTAACATTTATGCTTAGCCCTTATCCCCATCTACCTCTCTTAGCTCGGGTAATCCTTCGCGCATTTTGCTCATGTATATGCTATGACCCAAACCCTGGACTTACCGTGTGCTCGGCTCCATGGCACCAGTGGTGAGAATCGAACCGAATGACAGCCAAGCCTTGCTGTTATTTGACAATGCCCTGAAAGATTTGAAGGATAACGACTGGCTTAGCTTCATCCAGAGATTTGAGGGTTTTAACTTATGTGTGGCACAACAGTTCGCTTTGACATTTGATGGCTATAGAGACAAGGTGGGTGACATCCAGTTGGAAATCGATGAGAAGTTTATCAGTTCTGCTACAGGTTTACCTGCCACGGGCCAGCGCTGGTTGAAAATTTTGAAAGTAGAAGAGGTTCCATGGCCACTTCTATTCGTCTCCCGAAAGGTCACCTCTTATGACACAGGTATGCCCATATCTATGCTCAAACCACGATGGCATGATCTTTTCGTAATAGTCAAACAGTTCGTGACCTGTGAAGGTCGATATGGACTCGTGTTTCTCTACCACCTGCGTTTGTTAATGAATTTTATGGGATACTCGTTGAATATGCCCTTTTACTTTCAGCGTAGCCTATATAAAATGTCAAAAATATTTAAAATGTAGAAGGCCGACAGTAGCCTGTTCCACCATGGACTTATTAAACTTATTATTGTTTATCACTTGAGTTTACATGGTGATAGCTGGAGATATTTCATCGCTCGAAATGGTTTTTGTGATACAGACCCTGTCCAGGTTGACAAGCCTGTGGTTATGGAAGCCAAGGTCGAGCCACCCGTGCCCTTCCATGTCCTACTTCCATCTCCTAATCCCTCGGTCGACCCTGACATTGATTTACCAGACATTGGAACTGAGAAGGCCGAGGATATAAAGAGACCTGTCAGCAAAAAGGCTAAGGCAAACCCTACTGCTAATGCCAAGGGTAAAAAGAACGCTCGGCTTATTTCGAGAATGGCTAGGAACAAACCTAAACCCTCTACTGATTCAAAGCCTATAATCCTTAGTGAGGATTCAGACTCTGACGTAGAACATTTTTTGTCCAGTGAGTACCCTTACTCACAGGGTTTATGCCCCGAACCACCTTATGATTTCGTGATGAATCTTCCCCCCTGCCTAAAGAATAATCCTAACTACCCTAGGATTAAATTACCTAACGAAACCCTCAGCAATATGATCAAACCCTCACCTGCACTTTCAAAGACCACACAGTCGTCCTGTGACCAATGTGATTTGTGGCTGGAACGATACTACATCGACGTTCCCATACTCCAATCGAAAATTCAATCGCTGGAAAATCAAGTTGCAGTGTTGACCGACCAAGGAGACAAACTCCAAGCAACTGATAAGAAGAAGAAGACAACTGGCTCCATCGTTTTCAAGAATGTTGAATCGGCCACAGCCGTTATCAACTCCAAATTGTTGTGATCAAGCCATCTGCTCGTCATATAGGTATGATTTTCGAAATTTTTCTATTTGTGTGAATGATCAGGGTTAATATAGTGATTCGAATTTGGTCTTCGAATAGCTCTGTTTACAGTTTGAAATGATTCTGTCATAATGTGTTCATCCTGTATATTTTTTCTTTGCTAAAAATAAATGGAATTTCATTTTGAATACGCGATTTGATCATTCCCAGTTTAGCCATAGATAGATTTTTATTGGATTTGAAGGGATTTCGTTTGGATTTGATTTGGTCTCTTGTCTGATTGAGTCAACGAAACTGATAGTTTGATTTCAATTGAATTCATTTTGTATCTACTCTGAACAAGAAGTTTCTCGTGCTAAATTTAGAATACGATCATGATTTGATTTCGTTATGGTTAGTATGCGGTGATCGTCGAATGATTTCCTGAGTTTGGTTGTTACATATGATGTGTTATATAAATTTTCAAAGATGAAATACAACTCTGATCGTTTGCAATTTGGGAAGAACGACTCTGTTTTTTCGGAAACAAAGCTTTCATTTAAGTCTGTGCAAATAATATTCACGCCCGAATCATGGAACATTGTTGATATACGATGACTATGTTAAATCCTCATTGTTTGATCCGTTTGATTGGATTGTTGTTTATCTTCAATTAGTTTGATCATTTTCATGAGCTGGATTTGCATCGTAAAAACTGCTCTGTTTGATTTGCAAAATGAATTGATTGACTTTGTTATCACTATCGAATCCAGTTATAATTCGTTTAAAAGAAATGATTTTGACCAAGGTAAATCGATCTTGTCGGCTCATTTGTCTAATAACAAACTATCGGAAACCTATTACGAACTCCGTTATTAATTGATTGGTCCTATTGCGATTTCGTTTGTGGACAGTTATGAGTCGGTTATGGTTTAACTCGCTCATGGCCTAGATCATATGACAATACATTTATAACGATTTAAAAAGTGATCTTGTTTGGATTCGATCGTATCTCCTGTTGTTGAGGAAGCATAACGATTACCTGCGATTTGTTTTGATTATATCAGTTTCAAATTGGATATGAAACGATTTCAAAACTGTTTGATTATGATTCTGTCTACCTGACTCTTGGTAACAAACGAAACAGAGTACACCTATCTCTGTATTCGGTTGATTGATTTTGATCTTGTTTGATTTTGAATGGTATAACAATTTCAAATTGAATGATTCGTTTTCAAATAGCTATTGGATGTTAATTGAATTTGATTCTTAAAAATATTTTCAATCGATTTTAATGTTGATTCTGTATAGACCAACTACAGATTCGCGAGATTCTGTAGCTAGTCTATAGGATTAGATTTTTATCATTTCATTAATAAAGAATCCTTCTAACTTGTTCATTTTTGACCCTTTTTAGGTAAATTCGAATAACATGGGACATGCTGGACAGTCTAGGGGATATTTGTGTGTTTAGTTTTATTGTAGTTTTCCTAGTTTATTTAAAATTGGGATATCTGCCTAGATTTATGTAAACAAGTTTTGATAACTTCCACAAGAAGGTTTTACCCTGTGGAAAACTTATAAATACTTATTATTTTTTGTAATAAGGATCATCCTCACTTGTGGGAGAACCAGGCTATGGATTTATAATACAAACTGAGACAGAAGTTGATGTTCTGCTACAGCTTTCGCTTTCATAATATCAATCTTTTGTTTCAAGTTTATGCATGTCATTAGCAATTGATTATAAAAGACTTTAGCTATCATAGTCTTTTGCAGAATGATGTGATTTAATTAATATGATCCATGTCTGATTTCTTTCATTACTTTAAAGAAATACAACAATTACTTAGTTCAGTTAATGAATGATAGATTTCTCTTCTTCATCAATTGAATTATTTCATATAAGGCTTTGCATACGGGTTTATCTAACTGTAGAGATTTATAAATCATATGATTGTTGTGATTTTTTATGTCTTGTTTGTCCTGTAAACAATACTTGAAAAGAACTGCAGCTATCGTTTACGAGAATCTTCTGGATAATTCGGTGTGGGTTTCCTCCCTCCGATCAGCTAGCACAATCATCATACACAGGGCAAATCTGGAGCGTTTTTCCAGGCCAGCTTGTGAATTATTTTTGTTAGTTTGTTTAGTATAGTTTAAGTAGTTTAGTTAGATATATGTTTAGTTAGATTTGTATTTAGAATTAGTATATTAGTTTTTTAGTTTAGTTAGTTTTGTATTATTTTCTGTTCATAAAATTATAAAATCAACAAAAATATCTTTCTCTATCTTAGGGCAGAATGCAAATGAGTTTTTCAGGTTTTACTCAAATCTGTAAATTGTAGATATTGTACATTTTGTGAATAAGTTTTATTTCAGTTAGTAGTTAGTTATTTAATTAGTTAGAGTTAATATAGTATTAGTTAGTAGATTGTATATATATATAATAGTTAGATTAGTTTAGTTGGTTTTACAGTTAGTTTCAATTAGATTAGTTTATTAGTGTGTTTTATTTCATTTTTAGTTAGATTAGTTTGGTTTGTTTTAATAGTTAGTTTTAGTTAGATTAGTTTAGTTTTTATTATTAGTTAGATTAGTTATTGTAGATTAGTTTTCTTTTGTTTTATTAGGACCTTAGATCGGCTAACGGATTCGCTAAACCCATCAGGGTGGTTCATCCCAAACGGCTTGGGTTATTAGACAACCCCGGACCGGTTCCACTCTCTCAGTTGACAGATGATTGATTTTGCCCGTCAACAGGCAGGAAAACACTATTCGCAAGTGTTCCTCGTGTTCTCTTTCATTCTTGGAATAGATGAGGATGTCATCTAAAAAGACTTGTACAAAATGGTCTAAGTACTTCCGGAATACCCCGTTCATGAGGCTCATGAATACTGTTGGCACATTGGTCAATCCAAAAGGTACTACAACAAACTCGTAATGTCCAAACCGAGTTCGGAAGGCAGTTTTTGGGATATCGCCTTCCTTAATCCTTAACTGATGATAGCCTGATCACAAATCGATCTTTGAGAATACTGTTGCTCCTTTCATCTGATTGAAGAGGTCATCTATTCGCGGCATCGGGTACCTATTTTTCACTATAGCATGGTTCAAGTCCCTGTAGTCTATACACAGTCGTAAGGATCCATCCTTTTTATTTACAAAAATTACCGGTGCACCCCAAGGTGAGACACTGGGCCTTATTAGCCCTAAGTCCAGTAACTCTTTCAACTGCATTTGCAACTCACAAAGTTCTGGTGCTGTCATCTGATACGGAGTTTTGGAAATTGGTTCTGCACCAGGTTTTAGCTCAATAGTAAAATCAAGCTCCCTCTCAGGAGGTAACCCTGGTAACTCGTTCGGAAAAACATCCTGAAATTCTGACAATACCGAGCACTGATTTAATGAGGGTCCCTTCCTTTCATTCACTGCTTCCACTACATACAATCGACACCCTTGCCTCAAGCATTGCTTAACCTTCATAGTTGATATAAAGCGTAGCGACACTTTTCTTTGTACACCCTAGATCTCTATTGGTCTTCCTTCATCATCGACACAAAGCACCCTCTTTACGAAACAATCTACCAAAGCTTGGTGAGATGCTAACCGGTCCATTCCAATGATTAGGTCATATGCCCCAAGAGCAGTGACATATACCTTCAACCTGGTAGTACACACTCCCAGGTCTACTATACAATTATCAACACTAGGTCCTACCGCTTGTTTTTCCCCCGAGGCCATCTCGACTTGTTTAAAGTCATCGTGCTCGTAGGCTGCCAACCCACTCTTTTCTAATGCAGATGGTGAAATGAAACTATCTGTCACACCAGAATCAAACAAAATCTTAACATTGATATGATTTAGTGTACCTGATGACTCCACCACCGTGGATTGATGTTCGGCCTGGCGATTATTAACCGTTGCATAAATCTGGTGGCTGCTACTTGGTCTCCCCATCGGTGCCTTTCCTTTTCTATGCACGAACCCTGATTGTAACTCTGGGCAGTCACGCTGGTAATGGGGTCCTCCGCACCCCCAACAGGTAACACGAGATTGAACCTGTGTACTGTTATGTGACTGTCTCTTAAATGAGTTCCTTCCCTTGGAACCCCTGCCCCTACTCGTTGTTCCCTGAGATGGTCGTGGACTTGTCTGCGTTGTTGGCGATGAACGAGACATTGCACTCGTTGCTATCGAAATCCTTGCGGCTACTGTCCTTGGTGTGAATTTGTTACCATATGGCGGTGGCCTTGAGCCCCCTCCTTTAGGAAATGTCCTCGGGGCCTTTCCTACGAATCCCGGGTGATGCGGAAATGTCAGTCTTGTACCCCCGGTTAAGTTCATGTGTTCTTCCGCATAACGTGCATTTTCCACCGCTTCTGCTACTGAAGACAGTTTCCACATCCGCACCATATCTCTTATCTTAGGGTTCAATCCATAGACGAAGCGCTCTACCTGTTGTTGGTCATTGTCCATATACAAAACATATTTGACCAGTTCCATAAATCTGATCTCATATTCTTCTACAGTTCTGTTTCCTTGTACTAAGGCATGAAATGCCCCTACCTATGGTTCCTCGTAGTATGCTAGTAGATATTTCCTTCGGAACCTCTCCTCGAAAATTTCCCAAGATATTGTGTCTGGGGTAAGGTGCAGTTGTCTTTCCAGGTTGCCCCACCAGTTCAAGGCGTTGTCTCTTAACTAAAAAATTGCAATCTTTTCCTTTGAGTTGGACACATAGTCCCTTAAGGCAAAACACCTGGTCATGCCTTCCAACCAGGCTTCCATGCGTTCACTGGCGTGACCCTCGGCAAACTCCAGAAGTTTGATCTTCTGCAATTCTCGCGTGATGTCTTCGGGTGGAGGTCCTCCCCCCAAATCCCTTGACGCTTATGGATTACCTGTCCCAGATGGTGGGGGTTCCTCTTCAGTCCCTACCAGTTGTCGCCCTTTTAAAGTCTCATTAATGGCTTCCAACGAGTGCAGTATAAGGTCTAGTTCGGGCGATGGTAGTGGTGGCGCTGGCGGTGTTGGTGGTGCTTGCGATGACGCTCCCCTGCCTCGGCTCCCTCGAGTCCTGACCATCTTGTATGCTTTAACCTACATCAACCAAAGTTGTCAAGGTGAGTTCCAGGATGTTTCAAATTGGTGCTACTCAAACTAGAAACAGGGTTAGGCGTAATATTTCTTTACTTGTCTGTAAATAAACATTACTCCTTTAGGGGATTGGCTAGGTTAGGGTTAGGATTAAGCGTCTAAGCTTGATTTCTTCGCCCCTATGAAAAAAAAAACTATTGGTTCCCTTGCCCTGTAGCTACGCTAGCCTTGTGCCATACTCGCCAATTTCTATGCTTACTCTCCTAGTGCATATGCCGCCTCCTCCCCGCCTGTCCTAGTCTAAGTCCTTTTGACTTTTCGCTTACAACTAAATATCCTCCAGTGCTTGACTCGCGAGCTTTTCCCTGGCGCGTAGTGTTGGCATTGTCGAATTATGCATTGATTTTTAGCGTTGACTTTGACTGGTGGAATGGAGTGGAGGGACTTGGTGCTTGGCTCAATGAATTATGTGTACGGTCTTGTGAGTTTGGCGCTTGGATAATCAGAGATTAGTACTTTCTACTATTGACACTTAAAGTATTTATATGTGAAATTATTCGTAAAAAGTGATATGGGTGGCATGTTGGTGTTAGTGCTCTTATTAAGGCACTTCGCTTGGTGGGTGGTCGCAGGTTCAAAACCCATTAATTAAGTGAATTTTTTTTTTGTTTTACTCATTTAAAAATAAATAAAAAATAAATACCTAATTAATTTGGTTAAATTAACATGGGTAAAGACCTAATTAAATTAAATTAATTAAATTTTAAACTAATTTAAAACAATTTACTTAATAATTTAAAATTAAAATAAATAATTCTTGAAACTTTAATTTAAAATAATTATAATTAAAATAAAAAAATTAAACAATTAATTTTAAACAATTAAAATTTAAAAAAATATATAAAAAAATTACTCGTGAAATACTTTATATATATGAAATTGGCATCGTGGGTCCTCGCATGAGGCCCATGTGCCCCCTCCCCCAGGTGCTCATCCCTTTTGAGATTCCTCTTCCTGGCCTCGTGTGCGCTGGTGCTGGTCTGGTCATGGCTTTGTGCTTGGTGGTGGCGCTGGCTTGTAATAGTTTTTGATTTTTCCTTCGCAACAAACTACTCTGTATTAGCCTGGTGTATTTTCAATGCTCTGGTGTTTTTGTTGTCAAAATATATTCCCCTCAATAGGGAGGGCGGTTTCCTGAGAACATCAATCAACACAACTAAATCCAATCTACTCCCGAGAACGCCATATTTTCTGTTCTGGGCAATCCAATCGTCGAGAACAAGTGGTCTTAGTGTTTTGTGGGCTTAGGGTTTTTATCTGAAGATGATCATGCAACCGACCTTTGGCGTCGGTCCGCCCCCTATGCCTCCGCTGGTTTTGAATGCGGAACCTCCCCAGCAGCAGCATCAACAACAATGGATGGCGATGCAGCATCAACCATTCCATGGCGAGCAGAAGTCCGGTGATGAGATTAAGACTCTCTGGGTCAGAGATTTGCAATACTGTATCGACGAAAATTACTTACAGATGTGCTTTGCTAGCAACGACAAGGTTGTTGTTTCTGCGACTGTAGAGATGCATTGTGCATTAATATTTTTCTTCGGTTGCTTGTCATTTGATCATTGGGCTTTGTTTCTTTGTGTATGACTTGTGGTAAGTTCTTACTCATGGATTTGGCTGGACATTTGTATTGTAGAGACATGTTGAATGAAGAGGCTTGGCACTTTCACGGGCTGTGGTGCAGATGGTTAGTGCGTTGCGGTGGTAACTTATGTGTTGACTGTTTAGGTTTCCTGGAACAGGATTCCGTCGGGGACAAAAATGGGGTTCAAGGGAACCAAGGCCGAGAAGAAGGTTGCATACGACAAGAAAATATGTGATTTGCTAGAGCAGTACTCGCAGGTGTTGGTCTGCATTGCAGACAATGTGGAATTGAAGCAGTTGCAGAACATTCATTCCGGGTTGAGGCCGGATTCGATCGTTCTTAAGGGGAAAAATAC
>ML822554.1:5560-17064 GCA_009831015.1 Picea engelmannii | reverse complement strand
CAAATAATTATTATTTGTTTCCAAAAAATGCGTACCAATAAGAAAATATATTATAACCTACTAATTACCTTAATGAATGTATGCCAGTCATGTGTTTTAACCCTGCCAAAATCACCTTTTTAGGTTAATATATTTTGTATGTTAGACGAAAACCCCATCAGAAACCTTATTTTTCGAATGACCTCTTTTACAATATTTCTCTGTTGCTCCGTCAATAACCAAGGAAGACTAGTATTTTGTTCACGACCATCGCCATTAGAATTAATAATAACACTTTGCAAGGCGTGATTAGCTTCTCGTATGTCACAACAAATATTTCCAATTCTCTCTTTGTCAGTCCTTCCATCTAATATTCTCCATAACAATTCTGTTATGTTCTTCCCGATATGCATTGTATCAAACAAATGAACTATTTGTAGGTTCTTGTAGTATGGAAATCTACTGACTTGCATCGGGTAACTTTTCATTCCTTGTGGAAGACCATTCGTGCCTTAACGACATTCATGAAACATCAACAAATTGAAATTAACACTAATTAATGGGACAAAATGAAATTAATACTAATGAAATTAACCAAAGATTTATATAATAGGTCATACATAAATAATTTGCGTACCTTGACGATTTCTAATATATTCCAACTTCCATAGGCGAGGTGTCATTCTTTGTGGTTTTTGTTTCCATTTTCTTCTTTACCATTGAACTTTGCTTTGTCTGTAGTTTGATAACTATGGTTCTTAAGCAAAAAGTGCCTATACTCATCAAACACTTCCTTTCCTAAACTCCTTGAACGACGTGATTTTATCCTAGGACCATAAACTGGGCATGCAAATTTACCCTTTGTTTGAAGACTTACAATATATATGAATAAGTGTAGCATCAAATTAGATTTACAATTAAAAATAATGCATGATGTTTCAAAAAAGATATATAATATTAAATCACAAAAATAAAGTGATGTAGGAGCATCGTCAACGTCAAGCGAGCGTGGGGTAAGCGCAACACATTTTGAGCACATGATACATTGTTTAAAAACGTTTGAAGATTGGATGCGCCAAACTTAAATGAGATAGTTAAGGAGAGGCGTACTTAATATTGTAAAGGACCTTGAGCGATCCGCTCTCGTCCATAGTAGGTAGAAAGCATTTATGTTAGTAGGTAGCTTTAAATTCTCTGATTAGATAGTTTTAGGAGGGGAGGGAAAACAAATATAGACACCCTCATTGTGCATTGTAACATTAGTCTGAGCATAAGAAGAGAGCATAGAACAGAAGCAGAGAGCTGTGTAGCAGACTCCATGTACATAAGTTCTGAATTAATACAAAGAAGTTGTGATTCAGACTCATGGTGTTCATATATTCTCTGTGTATGCATCTTTAAATGTTATGCTCATGAATGTTTTACTCGTTCTGTCATGCAATTGATTTTATGCTATGTATGAATGATTTCTTGTTGAATGCTTGAAATCTGAGAGGAAAGGGAAGTGAAATGAGTTTCAATTGTTTCTCTGCCTGAGTAAGATTTCCTGCAAGGAGTGCAGTTGAATTGCCCACAAGGAGTGCATTGGCAGAAGGTTCAGAGGCTCGTCTCTGAAAGCTCAGGAGAGATAGCAGTTGTTCTCATATTCACACAAGAGGTGTAGTCAGGCACAGAAGTCATGCAAGGTGTGCATAGACCAAGCTTAAATCCAGGGATTGAAACCTGAGAAGCTATTGAGAGACCATTGCTGCAGGGCATGCACAAGGTCGAAGAGAATTTAACACTTCAAGTGTTTGTAGGTTTCCGCAAGGAGTGCGTGCAAGAGTCTTCTTTAAGACTCAAAGTCGTGAGGAAGCTTGGGAGGGATAAAGCCTTTGAAACCATTGAAGGCTGCACAAGAGATGGATGCATTTGAGTGATCAGAAGGCATCTGGAGTGTGTGGAATAAGTGGATAAATCCGAGGAAGAGTCCTTGGTTCACTTCGTAGAAATCGTCAAGGGGAAAGAAATAGAAGGTAAAAATCTTCTGTAGAGGATTAGCGAAATCCTGCCAACCGTGCGATATGACAAAGGAGCGAGGAGGCTATGGCTACATCTGTAGTTCAAGCTCAGGAGATCGTGAGCCGTTGGATCCTCACCCAATTACCCACCAGCCGTCCGATCTGAAATGAGTTGCATAGGGTTTAAACCCTCTCAAGTTGAGCAAAAGTCCCGAAAGGTGTCAGGATATCGAGGCGTCGGGGTTCAGATATCAAAAATCCCGTGGACAAGAGATCGAGTAAATCCATAGTGAAAACCCCAATACAAATATGGACCGTCCATCTTGAAGGGACACGTGGTAGAGATCAATCACCCGTTGGTATATCAGTTACCGGGGTTTTGAGTTGACAGGGGACTAAGATATTAGGGAATCGCAAGTCATGAAATACTGAGATTGAATCAGAACCATCCATTTGTTGAGACAGGTGGTGATAATCAAGAGTCCATCGGCATTTTGGGAGTTCCGAGGACAAGAAATCGGAGAAGTTCAGCATCAAAAACTCCAAAATCTCTAGAAGCGATCAGAACCATCCATCATAGGAGGATGCGTGGCGGAGATATAAGCATTCGGGAAATTTCCCAAAAAGAAAACCATCCATCGACAAATCGGGGTTCGACGTTTCGTGGATCTTGAAGACAGGAAACACTTGCATTTCAGAATTGCGAAGTCCGGAATCCCGATGAGGAGGAAAGCTCCGTTAGGGCGGCCTAGGTGACATCATCTCGTCATAAGGAGAATCGAGAATTTCCATGGAGAAAACCCCAAAGAAAACGAAGACTGTCCATCTTTGAGGACGTGTGGCAACAATCTCGACTTTCGGGAAAAGTCCCAAAGAGAAGTCACATCGGGAAATCGGGATTCGAGAGATCGAGAGTCTCGAACACAAAAGTACTTCGACATTTGAAATTGCGAAGTCCCAGGGGAGATCTGGAGCCATTGATTTAGTGAACGATCATAGCCATTGATCGTGTTTTACGGTGGAAGGGCTTCCTAGTGAAGTCATATCGAGATTCGAAGAATCGGGGATCCGGGGGACCAGAGGTCGTATACACTTCAACATCAGAAACCCTGAAATCCCGAAAGGTGGTAGGACCGAGGTCATATGAAAGGAGGTCGCGTGGACCACGAGCCTAACCCCGAGGACTACTGAAGTTAAAGAGTATCAGGATAGCAGAGATCAGGAAATCGAGAAACCAAAGGTTGTGGCATCGGGATTTTGAAACCCCGAAACATGATTTTCTATTTTTCTGTTGTGAAGAGAATAATGACCAGGCCTAGAGGCTGCGGGGAGAAGAAAAGACCTGTGGGTCAATTTTAAAGAAGATTCCTGTGGAGAATCGAAGGAGCCACTCCAGCTCGAAGGTTAGAATTAGAACGATCCTTAAAGATCAGGAGGTCAGCGCAGAGGTCTTTGCCGAGGCAGAGGGTGCGATTGCATCAAGTTTTGGTATCAGAGCACATAAAGGTTCTTTGCTTTCTATAGTAAAGAAAAGGAAAATTTCACCATGCCGCCAAGGAGAAGGGACAAGAAAACACCCGATCCACCAGAGGATAGGGAAATGCCGAGAAGAAGAGGTAGACAGATCACTGATCCAGCCATGGAAAGAGAGATGTGTGATCTACGAGCCAGACTCGACAACATGGAGACAGCCCAAAGATGGACAGTCAGTGCTGGGGATCTAAGTGATTCCGAAAGAGAAATAGAGGCTGAACATGAAGAAGAAGTTGCAGCCGAAGATGCAGCAAACGAACGTTTGATCAGAGCTATTTCAAGACTAGGTGCAAGAGAAAAAATGGACATCCCAGTTTATGAAGGAACCTGGATGCAGAGGAGATTCTAGACTGGGTTAGAGCCCTAGACACATACTTTGACTATGAAGATGTCGAGGAAGACAAGAAGGTCAAGCATGCTGTCACAAGATTGAAGGGACATGCAACATTGTGGTGGGATGAACTACAAGCTGAGAGACGCTGCAAAGGCAAGCATAAAATTAGGAGTTGGGATAGGATGATTGCGAAAATGAAGGAAAACTTTATTCCCAGGGATTACCAGATTTCTCTATTCAGGAGAATGAAGAACCTGAGACAGAAGCTGATGACAGTGAAATAATACACTGAATAATTCTACAGGCTGAACATCAGGGCAGGTCATCGGGAAAGCGATGATGAAAAGGTTTCCAGGTACATGAATGGCCTGAGATATGATATTTAGGATGAGATGAACATGGTAACCATACGAATGGTGGAATATGCTTATCAGATGGATCTAAAAGCTAAAGAGAAGCTGAGCCGAAAACAGGGTCAAAGAGGCTGAGACAGAAATCAAGCCAGGGGCAAATCAGTTGTCCAAGATAAAAACCAGAAGCCTAAGGAGGACTGGAAGAAACCTCAGACTAGAACTGAGAGAGGTGGAAAGTCATAGCTAGGATGATATGCTGAACAGAGAGGACAACATACTGAGCAGAGAGGAGATTATGCTGATAATAATACTTTTTTTCGTACCAGAGGTAGGGAAAGAGGAAGAGGTGGAGTGATAAAATGCTTCACGTGTGGAAAGAATGGACACAAATCTTATGAATGTCCACATAAAAAGAAAGAGGTTGGAGAGAATCACATCACCGAGGCACAAAGGAGAGATGTTGAGGCAGAAGATGCTGAAGGCGGAAGATCATTGATGATGCGAAAAGTTCTTTTGACACCAGAGAAGGAGGTGGAGAAACTAGTACAAAGGAACAAACTTTTTCGGACTGCTTGCAAAACCAAGGATAGGGTATGCAAGGTCATTGTGGATAGTGGTAGCACAAATAATCTTGTTTCGACAGAGATGGTAGAAAATTTGGAGCTGGAGACGACTGATCATCCAAGCCCATATAGAGTTTCATGGCTACAAAAAGGACATCAGGTAAATGTCACTAAACAATGTTTAGTTGAATTTAAGATAGGAGGATATAATGATAAGATACTCTGTGATGTTATTCCTATGGATGTTTGTCATTTATTTCTAGGTAGACCGTGGCAGTATGACAGAAATGTGATTCATGATGGGAGGATGAACACATACACCCTAGAAAAGAATGAGAGAACTCATATGTTTCTTCCAATCAAAGATAAGGAGGTGAAATCGGAAGTAAGTAACACTGTACTTCTCATGAGTGGGAAGGAACTCCTTAATGAGGTCAAGAAGAAGGAGGATCCACAGTTCATTGTGGTCAGGAAGCCAACGATTGTTTTGACCAGCACAAGGATAGATGATCTACTAGAAGAAGTTCAGGAACTGCTGGAAGAGTTCGTTGATATAGTAGTGAACGAATTACCTCGTTCGTTTCCACCAATCAGAAGTGTGAGCCATCATATTGATCTCATACCAGGAGCTAGTTTTCCAAATAAAGCCACGTACAGATTAACGCCGTAGGAGAATGAATAGGTCAAAAGACAAGTTCAAGAATTATTGGACAAGGGGTTGGTTAGAAAAACCTTGAGCCCATGTGTTGTTCCGACAGTACTCAGTCCAAAGAAAGATGGAGGCTGGAGGATGTGTATTGACTTGAGGGCGATCAACAAGATAACCATCAGATATAGATTTCCATTGCCTAGGATGGATGATCTGATGGATTGCTTCAGTGGAGCAAAGTATTTTTTGAAGATTGATTTGAAAAGTGGTTATCACCAAATCCGCATGAGAGAAGGTGATGAATGGAAAACAACCTTCAAGACTAACGAAGGGTTGTATGAATGGCTTGTTATGCCATTTGGCCTAACAAATGCACCAGGTAGCTTTATGAGGTTGATGAATGAAGTCCTGAAAGAATTCATCGGGAAATTTGTCATTTTGTATCTGGATGACATACTGATTTTCAGTAAAACAAAGGTAGAGCATCTGAAGCATTTGGTGACAGTGATGCATAAATTACAGCAGGAGAAGTTGTTGATAAACATGAAGAAATCCTCGTTCATGAAGACAGAGCTAATTTACTTGGGATTCTTTATATCTACAGACAAATTAAGGATGGATACAGATAAGGTGGAAGTGATCAAGAATTGGCCATCACCGAGGAACATATTTGAGGTGAGAAGTTTTCACGGATTAGCTAGTTTCTACCGAAATTTCATTAGGAATTTCAGTGGAATTAGTGCAGCAATAATGGATACAGTGAAGAAAAGACACAAATCTTTTCACTGGATAGAAGAGGCTGAGAAGAGTTTTAATCTATTGAAGAGGAAGATTACAGAACAACCAATTTTGGTGTTGTTGGATTTCCAAAAGACATTTCAAGTGAAATGCGATGCAAGTGGATTTGCAATAGGGGCAGTCTTGAGTCAAGAAGACAGGTCAATAGCATACTTCAGTGAGAAGCTTAATGAAGCAAAAGTGAAATACTCCACTTACGATAAGGAATTTTATGCTATCATCCAAGCATTGAAGAAATGGAGGCATTACTTAATTCCCAAAGAGTTTGTCTTATATAGTGACAATCATGCATTGCAGTATGTGACTCAACAGGAAAAGTTGAATCAGAGACATGTTAAATGGTTTGAATATATGCAAAATTTCACTTTTGTGATTAAACATATTTCTGGTACTGCTAACAAAGTTGTTGATGCTTTGAGCAGGAAGTGTTTGCTGTTGCAAGAGTTCAAGGTCAAAACATTAGGTTTTGATGATATCAAGGACATGTACGCAGATGATCCAGATTTTAAAGAGGCATATGAAGAAACTGAGAATCCAATTCTCAGAGATAGAAGCCAATGGGTAGAATACATGATCCAAGAAGGATTGTTGTTTAAGGGCAATCAACTTTGTATTCCAAAATGCTCCATGAGGGGGAATTTGTTGAAGGAGAAACATAGTGGAGGATTGGCAGGGCACTTTGGTCATGACAAGACGTTCACAAAGTTGAATGAGTCATATTTTTGGCCGGGAATGTGAGCAGACGTCAAGAGATTTGTGGACAGATGCAATATTTTCCAACATTTGAAAGGAAAGAGACAGAATGCAGGATTTTATCAACCATTGCCCATACCTGAGAGGCCGTGGGATGCAGTCAGCATGGATTTTATATTTGGTTTGCCAAGAACATAAAGAGGTTTTGAATCAATCTTTGTGGTGGTGGATAGATTTTCTAAAATGACACATTTCATTCCATGTCAGAAAACCAATGACGCAACTCACATTGCGAACCTGTTTTTCAAAGAAGTCATTCGACTTCATGGCTTACCAAGGAGCATAGTTTTGGATAGAGATATGAAGTTCATAGGACACTTTTGGAGGACCTTATGGAAGAAGCTGGGAACTAACTTGTCGTTTAGTTCAACTTATCATCCTCGCACGGATGGACAAACAGAGGTGGTAAACAGAAGTCTGGGAGACTTGCTGAGAAGCTTGGTGACAGAACACCATAGCCAATGGGACAACATATTACCACAGGCAGAGTTTGCATATAACGACTCAGTTAACAAAAGAACAGGGAAGAGTCCATTTCAGATTGTCTATGGCATATAGTCGAGGGGAATTTCTGAATTGAGAAATTCAGAACAGATTTCAACTAGGAGTGCTAGTGCAGAAGATTTCGCAAAGGCGATGAAGGAACTTCACAGCCAGGTGAAGGAGCGATTGCAGAATTCAAGCCAGGAGTATAAACGCAGGGCAAACCAACATAGAAGACAACTTCAATTCGAAGTTGGTGACTTGATTCTGGCACATCTGAGAAAGGAAAGGTTCCCAAGGGGAACTTATAACAAACTGAAGATGAAGAAAATCAGACCATGTAGGGTCTTGAAGAAATTCGGGGAAAATGATTATGAGATTGAATTACTCGATGGGATCGGAATTTCTCCGATATTCAATGTCTCAGATTTGTACCCATACAGAGGTGAGGAAGTAGGAACAAACAATGAACAGTCAGAGGTTCATTGGCAAAAGAAGATGCCAATTGCAGAAAAGCCACAGATAGAAAGCATACTAGACAAACGAATTGGCAAAGAGACCAAAAGAAAACAATAATTTGAATACTTAGTCAAGTGGAAGGGAAATCCAGTTGAAGATGTCAGCTAGGAGAATGAAGCAGAGATTCAGAAGCATGGACAGACCATGCAGGAGCTCATGGACAGGAGCCCATGAAAATTTTTCAAGCGAGGGAGTATGATGCAGGAGCATCGTCAATGTCAAGCGAGCATGGGGCAAGCGCAACACATTTTAAGCACTTGATACATTGTTTAAAAATGTTTGAAGATTGGATGCGCCAAACTTAAATGAGATAGTTAAGGAGAGGCGTACTTATATATTGTAAAGGACCTTGAGCGATCCGCTCTCGTCCATAGTAGGTAGAAAGAATTTATGTTAGTAGGTAGCTTTAAATTCTCTGATTAGATAGTTTTAGGAGGGGAGGGAAAACGGATATAGACACCCTCATTGTGCATTGTAACATTAGTCTGAGCAGAAGAAGAGAGCATAGAAGAGAAGAAGAGAGTTGTGTAGCAGACTCCATGTACAGAAGTTCTGAATTAATACAAAGAAGTTGTGATTCAGACTCATGGTGTTCATATATTCTCTGTGTATGCATATTTAAATGTTATGCTCATGAATGTTTTACTCTTTATATCATGCAATTGATTTTATGCTATGTATGAATGATTTCTTGTTGAATGCTTGAAATCTGAGAAGAAAGGGAAGTGAAATGAGTTTCAATTGTTTCTCTTCTTGAGTAACAGTTCCTGCAAGGAGTGCAGTTGAATTTCCCGCAAGGAGTGCATTGGCAGAAGGTTCAGAGGCTCGTCTTTGAAAGCTCAAGAGAGATAGCGGTTGTTCTAATATTCACAGAAGAGGTGCAGTCAGGCACATAAGTCGTGCAAGGTGTGCATAGACCAAGCTTAAATCCAGGGATTGAAACTTGAGAAGCTATTGAGAGACCGTTGTTGTAGGGCGTGCACAAGGTAGAAGAGCATTTAACACTTCAAGTGTTTGTAGGTTTCTGCAAGGAGTGCATGCAAGAGTCTTCTTTAAGACTCGAAGTCGTGAGGAATATTAGGAGGGATAAAGCCTTTGAAACCATTGAAGGCCGCACAAGAGATGGATGCATTTGAGTGATCGGAAGGCATATGGAGTTTGTGGCATAAGTGGATAAATCCGAGGAAGAGTCCTTGGTTCACTTCGTAGAAATCGTCAAGGGGAAAGAAACAGACGGTGAGAATCTTGTGTAGAGGATTAGCGAAATCCCGCCAACCGTCCAATCTGACAAAGGAGCGAGGAAGCTACGGCTGCATCCAAAGTTCAAGCTCAGGATATCATGAGTCATTGGATCCTCACCCAATTACCCATCAACCATCCGATCTGAAAGGAGTTGCACAGGGTTTAAACCCTCTCAAGCTGAGCAAAAGTCCCGAAAGGTGTCGGGATATCGAGGCGTCGGGGTTCGGGATATCGAAAATCCCGTGGACAAGAGATCAGGTAAATCCATAGTGAAAACCCCGATACAAATCTGGACCGTCCATCTTGAAGGGACACGTGGTGGAGATCAATCACTCGTCGGTATATCAGTTACTGGGGTTTTAAGTTGATAGGGGACTAAGATATCGGGGAATCGCAAGTCATGAAATCCCGAGATTGAATCAGAACCATCCATTTGTTGAGACAGGTGGCAATAATCAAGATTCCATCGGAATTTCGAGAGTTCCGAGGACAATAAATCGGATCATTTCAGCATCGAAAACTCTGAAATCACGAGAAGCGATCAGAACCGTCCATCATAGGAGGACGTGTGGCGGAGATATAAGCATTCGGGAAATTTCCCAAAAAGAAAACCATCCATCGACAAATCGGGGTTCGACGTTTCGTGGATCCTGAAGATAGGAAACACTTGCATTTCTAAATTGCGAAGTCTAGAATCCCGATGAGGAGGAAAGGTCCGTTAGGGGGCCCCAGGTGAGGTCATATCATCATAGCAAGAATCAGGAATTTCCATGGAGAAAACCCCGAAGCAAATGAAGACCATCCATCTTTGAGGATGCGTGGCAACAATCTCGACTTTTAGGAAAAGTCCCGAAGAGAAGTCACATCGGGAAATCGGGATTCGAGAGATCGAGAGTCTCGAAGAAAAAAGTACTTCATCATTTGAAATCGCAAAGTCCCGAGGGAGATTCGAAGCCATTGATTTAGTGAATGATCATGACCGTTGATTGTGTTTTACAGTGGAAGGGATTCCTAGTGAAGTCATATTAGGATTCGAAGAATCGGGGATCCGGGGGACCAAAGTTCGCATACACTTCAACATCAGAAACCTTGAAATCCCGAAAGGTGGTAGGATCGAGGTCATATGAAAGGAGGTCATGTGGACCATGAGCCTAACCCCGAGGACTACTGAAGTTAAAGAGTATCGAGATAGCGGATATCGGGAAATTGGGAAACAAAAGGTTGTGGCATCGGGATTTTGAAAACCCGAAACCCAATTTTCTATTTTTCTGTCGTGAAGAGAACAGTGACCGGGCCTAGAGGCTGAGGGGAGAAGAAAAGACCTATGGGTCAATTTTAAAGAAGATTCCAGTGGAGAATCGAAGGAGCCATTCTAGCTCGAAGGTTAGAATTAGAACGATCCTTAAAGACCCGGAGGTCATCGCAGAGGTCTTTGCCAAGGCAGAGGGTGCGGCTGCGTCATAAAGTAACAATATACCACAAAAATGTGTTAACACAGGAGCATCATGAGTTGTCCATGATAGTATTCCATGGAATTGAAATCGTCTTTGCCCTATTGATCTAGAGATGTCATACATAGTGACGCCAACCCATAAATTCAACAACTCATCGATGAGAGGCTCAATATATACGTTCATATCTTTAACCTGGTACCTACCTGATTGGTTCAACCTAATGCATGATTAATTATACTTATCTAGATGTCGTGATATATAAAAGAAATAATTACCATGCACGAAACAAAGAAATGAAATATTTTGTCATGCTTTAAAGAAAATAAAAGATAATTAAATACCTGGAACAATCATTGCCAACATTGTGTGCTCTCTCTTAATCGACATCCAAGGAGGAAGGTTATTGTTTATAACAAAAACAGGCCACACTGAGTACGTAGAACAAAGCTCTCCAAATGGATTGACACCATCAACTGCCAACAAAAGTCTAACATTACGAGGTTCTTATTTAAAAATTGGCCACTTTTCTTCGATGTAGTTCAATGCAGAACCATCTACAGGCATTCGAAGAACATCGTCTCGACTTCTATTCTTTGCATGGAAATACATAAACTGTGCTATACTTTGGCACCTGAACAACCACTGAAAACATGGAATTATTGGAATATAACGAAGAACTTTGCGAGACACCTTATTTTATACTTTATCGATTCGATATCTACTTATTTGACATTGTGGGCATTCATTTTCTAATGCATATTGTCCATAATATATGATATGATCATTAGGACATGCATCAATAGCCTGATAGTCCATTCCAATTTCTTTCATAATCACGGATATT